>JAJKFL010000003.1:11110000-11355000 GCA_021186555.1 Reticulitermes speratus | reverse complement strand
GTGACCTCACATTTTATTTACTTTATTTCAACATTAAATCTTATTATTTATTAGGTGATTCTCTAATTTGGTCTCTCACCCTGAGGGAGGAACATAGGCTGAGGGTTTTCGATTTAGTTAGTTAGTTAGTTAGTTAGTTAGTTAGTTAGATTCTCTAATAAACATATCCAGTGACAGGCATTCTGCAAGCATTGTAAAGGGTAAAAAGAGTAAAGTTGTCCCTACCCACGCCATGGAGGCTTTTCGATTTTGGTGTCACCTTTACAATAGGAGTTCAAATACAGGTTATGGAACTCACATTATTTTGAGATGTGAAGACTCGTTGTTTGTAGATGCGTAAAAAATATTCCGTAAAACGCTGATGCCTGGATTATCAGAGTACAAGGACCGTAATAACGTTTCTACACAAAATTATGAGGAAGTTAAACTCATACACGGAGTTAAGAAAATCACAGACGTGTTTGGACGTGTTATAAATTATATTGTTTTTAGTCTGACCGTAAGAAATATTCTAAGTACAGATTAATATAAACCTATCATGAAACTCTGTGATGAAAAACTTTGAAAGCGCGAAATGTCTTAACTACCCTCTTCCATATATGCATGTATAAAAAAGAACTGAAGCTCTAGCCGTCACTTAATGCCGCTTTCGCGTGACGCCACAAGCGCAAGTTTTTACTTCTCGCAGGCGGTCATTAGGACCTGCCTCAGTCATCAAAATTGTCCGGCGATAACGTGTAAAGCGAAGGTCCATTAGCCGTTTATATGAAAAAAAAAAAAGATACAAAAGCAAAACAGAAACAATATATGAAATTCGTCTGACATTGTACAATTGCGATTCAAACCATTTTAAAGTAGAATACATACATTGTCTTTTATTTTTAGACGATTGGTATTTGTAAGTAAGTGTGTTCGAATTTATGTTACGGAGGTGTGGAAATCTTATGGCTACTGAGATTGTAATAATTTGGTAAGAAAATTCTTCAATGGAAAACAGAGAAACTACATGAAGAAGAGCCTCATATAATGCATATTTAATATATTACTGCTAGAGTTTTCAATCGATATGGAAACATGTAGCAGTATGGGAACGCGTATGTCGATATCGAATTTCGTTAGGTGTCTATACCTCTTTAAATTCACCCTTACCCATTGCAAATTGCGTTTATTTGTTATAAACTTGTACTTATGTGTAAAAATAGCTTTAATTTTTACTTTTGATTAGAATTTATATTTTATAAATGACAATTCACGCTACGGCATTGCACCTTGTTTGTTTCATATTAGACTACAGGAACAATCGTAAATGTTTCCTATATTGTTATTTCTTTATTGCTAATAACCAGACAATAATTCTTGTACATTTTTTAAAATAAATGGTGTTTCTATTTTTCGGTGCCTGCTGTTGTACAAATAAGTACGGGTTAGTTTATGCTGTCAAGAGTCACCTGATATCTCGTTGCGCTGAACAGACATGGATATCAAAAATTTCTTTACTTTTATGCAATATCGACTTTTTATGTGAACAGGATCTTCATTGTTAGGAGTAGTCAAACTCAAAATATGTCCATGTTTCGGATATGCAGGACGTTTGGAAGAAACAACAAATACATAGATAGATAATGTGCCATGTCAAATAATCATTGGCACCTTCGATTTTAGTGGCCTAAGGATTTGACATTTAAGGTTCCTAAAACAAGGCCGACCATCATTTCGAAGCGCAGTAACATCGATTTGTATAAAAATATAAAGGATCTTTATTTTGAGCCTTCAGAATTAACGTCACAACAGCTTAAATGAAGGAAATCACTGAGATTATTTTTGCCCTTAAGGTAACTGTATTTTAATATTATTATATGTCGCTTAGTAGTTAACTAACAAACCAACTAGTTGAATATGTAAGTAACTCCATAGACTATAGTACTTACTTACAAGTAAATAATTGCGGTACTACTGAATAAATATTTCGCCTATTATTAAACCCAAACGTGCATTACCGTATTCGGAAGAGCGCAACACTTTACCCTGCTCTGAGGCAGATGAATCTGCTTTACAAAATTCCGCACTGTTTTTCGTAAGATCCGTTTTAGTATTAATCTCTCATGTAGGTCTTCCAAATGATGTCCTACTTTCATATTTTCCGACTAAAATTTCGTGTGTATTTCTAACTTCTCCCATTCGCGCTAAAACTTGCACATCTCAGCCTTATTTTTTCCTCATCCCACTGCTCAGGGAAGATCACAAATTGTGAAGCTCGTCACAGCAGTGTGCTGCAGCCTCTTGCTGCTTTGTTCTCCCTAAGTCCAAATATCCTCTGTCATATAACATTTTAACCCTTTAGTGTCTAGTGGTTGTTAAACGTGTGTGTATAGCCAGGCTGCATTTTGTGCACGCAGTTTGTATGTTCAGTACAGTTCTTAAAATAAACAAAGATTAATTACCTTCACAACACTCGCCAATTTTCAGTGGAAGAATACCGTGTTCTCTGTGAGGTACGAACAGAATACTTGTGTATATAGGGTAATTATTTTATCTGACAAATATCGGTTGTCATTTTCTGTCAGCTCGTTTATCGTATTGAAATAGCCCACTCATCAGCTCGCCCGACACACGACAGAGTAGCGACCAGAAATGACAAACCATAATTGTCAGATAAAATAAGAAACCTGTGTAATAAAGTACATTAGGTTTAATCTTCGAAGGAACAAACATGATAATCCCTTTTCGATGACAGGTGTTGAGGACGTCCTTTCAGGGCCGGTTTAAGACATTGTTGGCCCAAATGTGGAAATACATTTGGGGACCCTACCGACGCTAATCTTGAATTGACAATGCGCATAAGGCAAGCTGATGTACAGCCAGCCCTTTGGGACTTCCCACAACCGCATAGACTACGATAGCTTTATGCCGGCCCTGCTTCGTTTCAAACGGCGATACATTGATATGTTTGTTGTTCCATTGCGTTAGTTTACGGTGCTGTGAATGTCTCAGATTCTGTAGAGTCGGTGGTAATGAATATGAGGAATTTTTGAAATGACAAAGACAGGGGAAAACAAAAGTACTTGGTGAAAAAGCTGTCCCAGTGCCAATTTGTCCACCACAAATCTCACACGGACTGGCGTGGGATTGAAAACGTGCTTCCGAGCTGAGAGACTGGCGACTGATCGCCTCAGCCCTGGCACGGCCCCGTGATGTGTGTTCTGGCGTCTAAAGTAATTGCATACTTCAAGAGTACTGTAAGATTTATTCAAACATTTATGCATTTTTCAGACCGTACGTCGCGATATAGTACTTACACCCATGGGTTGTTTTTTTAGAGGTGCTGCATTCAGTTCTCGACCAGGAGACAGGCTATTTTGGGGGGTTTTGTGGCGTGACGGATGTTAGATTTTAATTAGTACTCGATCCCTTCCATCAGCTTCCGTTTCAGTTCGTTATTCCTCAATAGCCCCGTTATTCGACGCTATACATTTTCAACTACTAATATCGTCGTTAAAAACACTAATAAATAAAATATCTAAATAAATAAAATATCTCAGTTTATCAGATGTTGAATGTGACGTGCTTAAAATATGATTCGACTTTAATTCAGTAAGGCTTGCGATCTTACTTGTTGATAAGCTCAAGATTTCATGTTGATTCAGCAATATAAGTCATGACCCACAAGCAATTAGGTTTACGATTCGTAATATAAGCTCATATATATCCTGACTCATAAACAGTACATGACTGATATTTAGTGTTTTCAACAAAACACTGTCGATGAATAATTATTTACGAGAAGCATATGTTTTATGGTGTAGTACATTATTGCATTTTTACTGGATCATGCATGCATTTACATTTACACCTGTTGTCTGTGTGTCCGTATGGGCGGAATACATTATGAACTGAAATGCTACTCATAGGTAATTAGTGATATTGGAATACATGCGAACAATATGCCATGCTCTGAATTATTGAAATTTTCATTAAACATATATTAGATTGCTTTATATCATTCTCTATTGCAATTCAATAAACTGAATATTTCATTCTACATTCCATCGGTATGTCACACAATAACTAAGAACCAATTTTGTCTGTTTCTTGAGAAAATGATATTACACTCTGTCATGTGTAAAAATTTTTCTTGCTTACTGTAATTAAGGGCAGGATTATGAAACCATTCTCTGTACGAATCCTACAGGAGACCAGAAGAAACAGCTGTGTGATGTTTATAAAAACTGCTTCTTATTCGAGATGGGGGAGGGGAGAGGTGCATACAGGATTTTGGTGGGGAGACCTGAGGGAAGGAGACCACTTGGAAGACCCAGGCGTAGATGGGAGGATAATATTAAAATGGATCTTAAAGAAGTGGAGTGGGGGGTGGCATGGACTGGATTGATATGGCTCAGGATAGGTACAGGTGGCGGGCTCTTGTGAATGCGGTAAGAAACCTTTGGGTTCCATAAAATGCGGGGAATTTCTTGACTATCTGAGGACCTGTTGGCTTCTCAGGCAGGACCTTGCTCCATGGAGTTAGTTAGTTAGTTAGTTAGTTAGTTAGCTAGCTAGCTAGCTAGCTAGTTAGTTCTTATTCGAGAGGACCAGTGATCAACTGTCTTCTCAGAGACCAGGAGTAAAAAGTATCCGACTTTTCACTTTGTTTATTCAGAAAAATATTGGGATGAAACTTAAAAAGGCCACAACCACTTTCCTTCACGTTTTTGGCACGTTCGCACAGTCGCGAAAAGCGCCTGTTAGCTTTGTCATGTCCGTCCGTCGTTCTGTCTGTCTGTCCGACTGTCCGTCCGTGTGTTCGTGTCTCTGTATGCACAAGCGCCCACTGGAAGGATTTCCTTGAAGTCTGATATTAGAAACTTTTATGAAAATCTGTAGAGGAACTCCAAACTTGGTTAAAATCAGGCAAGAATGTCGGGCACTTTACTTGAACACGTAAGTAAGTTTTGTTGTTGCCGGCGACATTAAACCCCCATAAAAGCTCTCTCTTCGAGCGAAATGGTATTAGGCTGTTAGGGTATGTGAGGAGGTATAAACATTACGCGAACGCGCCAGAATGTTACGTTATAGGACATTGCCTATTCTGTTTCCAAGTCATTTCTCGTAATGATCCTAACAGAAGAGGTTTTATAAACTCTGTAGTTGAAATATAGACCTAATCGAAATGAGTCTAAAGTTTAATGACGAAGTTATGTTAGCAAACCGACACGTAGACCTACGAGTATATTGGACACTAAAAATTTAATTATTCTGGCATATGACGTCATGTAGATTTGTAAATGTTTATGGAAGTTTCTGACAACGTTGCTGCCTCCATCCTCAGGGTCTTGGATACTGAATAGTGGCTTTTTGGTTAAAGATACGTAACATTTTGGAAACTTTTTCCAGAGAGAGACGATGAACAGACCAGTTTAATAGTGAAAGTAGTCTGGTGCTGACCAGTTTAATAGTGAAAGTAGTCTGGTGCTGACCAGTTTAATAGTGAAAGTAGTCTGGTGCTTACCAGTTTAATAGTGAAATAGTCTGGTGCTAACCAGTTTAATAGTGAAAGTAATCTGGTGCTGACCAGTTTAATAGTGAAAGTAATCTGGTGCTGACCAGTTTAATAGTGAAAGTAATCTGGTGCTGACCAGTTTAATAGTGAAAGTAGTCTGGTGCTGACCAGTTTAATAGTGAAAGTAGTCTGGTGCTGACCAGTTTAATAGTGAAAGTAGTCTGGTGCTGACCAGTTTAATAGTGAAAGTAGTCTGGTGCTTACCAGTTTAATAGTGAAATAGTCTGGTGCTAACCAGTTTAATAGTGAAAGTAGTCTGGTGCTTACCAGTTTAATAGTGAAAGTAGTCTGGTGCTTACCAGTTTAATAGTGAAATAGTCTGGTGCTAACCAGTTTAATAGTGAAAGTAATCTGGTGCTGACCAGTTTAATAGTGAAAGTAATCTGGTGCTGACCAGTTTAATAGTGAAAGTAATCTGGTGCTGACCAGTTTAATAGTGAAAGTAGTCTGGTGCTGACCAGTTTAATAGTGAAAGTAGTCTGGTGCTGACCAGTTTAATAGTGAAAGTAGTCTGGTGCTGACCAGTTTAATAGTGAAAGTAGTCTGGTGCTGACCAGTTTAATAGTGAAAGTAGTCTGGTGCTGACCAGTTTAATAGTGAAAGTAGTCTGAAGCTGACCAGTTTAATAGTGAAAGTAGTCTGGTGCTGACCAGTTTAATAGCGAAAGTAGTCTGATGCTGACCAGTTTAATAGCGAAAGTAGTCTGATGCTGACCAGTTTAATAGCGAAAGTAGTCTGATGCTGACCAGTTTAATAGCGAAAGTAGTCTGATGCTGACCAGTTTAATAGCGAAAGTAGTCTGATGCTGACCAGTTTAATAGCGAAAGTAGTCTGATGCTGACCAGCACTGGTTAGGTGCTTTCGCATCCGCTCTGAAGGCCTACTAAAATCCCCATCTTCGTCTGTCCGTCTATGAATATAACAAATCAGGAACTGCTGAGAGGATTTTAGTAGAATTTTATGTCCTTCTTTACTAAAAATGAGACAGACATAACTGACACTTCACACAAGGCATATTTCGACTCGCACCTCCAGCATATGTAGGCCTACTGTATCCATGAGTCCATGCCAAAGGTCAAGGGTCGTTTCTGTCTGAGACCTCACTGAAAATATGTTTTGTTTTGTTTTTTAATGTAGTGCTCTATTAAGACACGACAGTGTAGCTTCAATCTTCAGTGTTATTTTACACTCTAGAATGTTTCTCCATATTCTAGCAACAGCGCTACAATCGACAATCAACAATTTTAAATTTGTTGCCAGGATACCTACAAATCTCTATAGTGTGCCTTGCATAACAAGCGGAAAGACGCACATAAAACATTCACATGTATAAGTCGTTTGAAATATTTTACGAAACGAAAATTTATAGAAAGAAAGAGGCGTCTGAAGTGTTACGCTATGCGTGCATTTCCCTACTTGTTTCATTATGTCGATACCTGATTATTAGTCGTAGTTTCATAGTTTTATTTAGACTTAATCAAAATAATGGCCCTCCACCAGTGAAACAATATCGGCTAGAATGTATTTGAAGCTACTGTTTTGTAACTGCTGTCAGGTTCCTCTGTTATTTTCCAGCATGTCTGTGCAGTTCGCGAACGAATTGTAGGGTTCTGTTCATCGTACAACAGAATCAACCTCATTCTGTACAGAATATTGCTATTCGAAACTGCGTGATTATTTCTGCAGGTTTTGAGTATTGAACTAACATTTCTTCTAACATTGTAAATATTCACAGCATATCGAGGTCTTCCCTTTCTTGTTCTGCATACAGATATTTAAAAAGGAATCCTTATATGGCATTTGATGTACAGAACGCGTTTCTGCTTGCTGCTGTCTCCTGTTGTCCCTCTGCCTCACCCTATACACACAGAAGCCATGTGCATATCATCTTCGCAAATAGTTATGACAGGCCCACCATAATCATTTTCTCTGAAGCAGGATGTTGTTGCGTGGAGTTTGAATGATCGTAACATAATTGTTTGTTGAATTTGAATGTACAGCCAGTACAGAATTGACTAAAAGAAGGAGTTATTAGCGGAAGTCAAAGGATACCTTCATACTACATTGATTTATAGTTCTACATATCTTGGTATTAATATTTTTTATAAAGAACTTATTACCTAAAAGTAGATTATGTTCACCTGAAATAATAACCCAAAAGTTACGCGTCATTGCCATGTTTGTAATTGTTGACTTGCACGCGATATCCGTGGGCAATACGTAGATATCTTTATGATCTGTGTTACAAATTTCCTTTGCCTAGCACCAAAATTACGTTTACTGATCGCCATTACAACGAAAGACAAAAACATTTTTTTCGGCCTCCGTGTTTTTCCTTTACATTTTACACACATATTACCTTAAGCAACTGCGATATTTCCAAAAATATTTTTTTCCGCTTCAGTTCAATTGCTTTGTGTCGATATTTTCATTCCTCCTCCATAAATTCGCGCGCACGCCATGTTGTTATTGTTGATTGTAGTAAATTATAACTCACGTTATTCAGGTTCCTTCCAGTGTCATAACGTGTGTGATAAGGTTTATTTTTACAGGTCAAAAAGTTACAAAAATGGAAATGGGGCACTCAGAAATACAGAAAGCATGGTGATTCCAAATTCCGGAAGCATATTTATTTTGATTTCTTATCTGATTATATTCTACTACAAAGATTTTTGAAGACTGTCTGTTGCGTTACTATTTTCATTAGTATTTTAATGTGATTTATATTTTAATTCATTTATGCAAGCAACTTGCAATAATTACTGAACTGACACTCATACTGACGTGTTTTCCTTGTGTTTACTGTGTGTAATTGGTATGGGCCCTAATTGCTGTGCGGTGTTGGCTTGGAATACAAGCCGATTACGAAAAGGCGGGTGTTCATTTGACAATAATAATATTAATAATACTAGCATTAATAACAATAGTTGCCCTATGCTGCCATGAGGAAATGAGGGAAAGAGAGAGATAGAGCGAGCGAAGCGATAGTGCACATGAATTGCATGCGACACAAAGCACTGAAATAGAAACTGACTCATGAGTTCTTCCTGGAACTTCCATTCTAGCACATTATTTCCATAAGCAAGTAGGCCTAAAACGAATTCTAGATTTATACTGAAACTTTTAAATGTAAATTGCGAGTAGGAAGTCATTATTGGAAGGAGTGCATTCATAGCTTTGGGAATATATTTCATTAAATCATATTAAGTTTGAGCTGTCCACGTGCAGGAAAATAGAAGAGAGTAGACGTCACAGACACAACGAACAGCGATGCAGTTTTGTGTTATTTTCTATTAGAAGAATTGTCTGTGACGAGATACTTTTAGAAAGATGCATTGTCAGTCTATATTCTTCTTTTTATCTCTCAATGTGTAGGTGGATTCTCACGTGACATACATTCATTATGTTACGTTACTTTATATACTCTTCCCCGCTATGTTTTCTAATGTAACTTTTAAATTTTCTGCTTTATGTAAAAATAGCAGGCTGTTAAACAGTTCTATGGCCAGACCTCCCTATGAATTCATTGACTTTATGGACTTTTTCCATCGCTTGTATTTAACACACTGCTGGGTTTCCGGGACAGGATCGGCCCCTGTCTTGAGGGTTGCTTCTTCCAAAACAAATGTAACTACAAGTGACCAGTGATGTGTGTCGTGTACCTGAAGTTCAGTGAGATTTTCATGGCCATATTTTATAAATTACTCAAAATGTCGTATTTCCTAATTTGACTCTAATCCGTGTTTAATCACAGTGTAAATAATTATTATGTAGTAACATTTGTTTTGGAAGAAGCAAGCCTGAAGATGGGGACACATCCTGTCCTCGAAACGCATTAGTGTGCTAAATTTTAATACATACGATGGAAAAAGTCCAAAAAGTCAATGCCTTCAGGTGCCACAATCGTCAAAAACCTTATAAAATAGTTTTCTTTTTTGTATGACTCGATAGCCCTATATGGGCCTGGGCCTCCTCGTTTCGTCGAGGTTTCATGATCACACACTTTAGACACACCACAGTCGGTAGGACTCCTGTGGACGAGGGACCAGCTCGTCGCAGAGACCTCTACCTGACATCACACAACACTCACAACAGACAAACATCCATGCCCCCGGTGGGATTCGAACCCACGATCCTAGTAAGCGAGCGGCCGAAGACCCACGCCTTAGACCGCACGGCCACTGGGATCGGCCTTATAAAATAGTATACGTACACAAATAACCTTTCATTAGGTTAAATAAGTGAGGTTATCTTTTATTATCTACGATAATCATCTCGCAAATATGTTGGTAATTGCATTTTAATCTTTTGTCGTAATTAATTAAACCCTGCAGTTTTCTTCCGACATATGTATTTAAATTGAGCAATATTTATCAATACACATAAACACATTTGGTTATTTTTAATCAACGTCATCCCATTGTGTTGTTAATAGTACAAAAATTAAATCAATATCTGTGCAAGCACAACTAATTTCTACTTATTATATAGTTCTGTATAATAAATAGACTTTAGTTGTGTTTCGACAGATATTGTTTTAATTTTTGTACATTTGGTTATAATTTTAGTCTGTGTTGTACAGTTCCTGCAACAATTACCTTTCAGTGACGACTTGTAACAAGGTCATCCTGTGATGAATTTTATAATAAAACGTTAACACATAACCAAATTATTCAGTGTGTGTATACAGTTGACCATACAAGGAACCAAAATGCACTTTTATGTGTATGAAATGATAAAAAATCACAAAGGCAAACTTCTTTAAATCTTTCCTTCCTTTCAACATTTCTCGCTTACAACAATAGCCTGTCACATATCTGTGTATCGGATTTAATAATATTATTGAAAAACATACCTATGAGTGATTATTTTATTTGCAAATTTCCCCTGTACACATCTCGACAATGTGTATTTATGACAATTTGTCATAAATGCTTTCGCACCTCCGCCATATTTGTACTTCTTAAGTCACAAAACATAACAGTGTATTATAGTGTATTTGTAGGTAATTTTTAAGTTTTACGCAGTCATCGCCAAAAGTTAAATGCAGATTTTGATCGGCCACAATATTATTTTATTTTCTGTAAAATATTACCTGTTAAAAGTGCACATTTTTTCGAAAATCTGTAAAGGTGGATGTAAAGTTGTCCATATGCCATGCAGGTGTGTAGAGGGGTAGAAGTCGGTGTCTGCATATTCTTAGCTATGATATAGATAGAAGTATGTTATGATGTTCACTCCCGCGTCGTATTTTTCCCGGTGAAAAATCCATCGGTACGCATTTTATGAGTCTATGAGGGCTTCACAGTCGCTCTGGATGCCGTAGGGGAGAGAAAAACCCTCCTCCGGGAATCATTCCTCGATTCTCCAGTCGCTCTGCCTGTAGCGTAGTCTGTACACTAAGTTTTCTGTCGATACTTATTGACGAAAATACGTTCAGGACCCTAAATTAAAATTGGCCAATACAGAATTTCACTCAGCAGTGTATTCCATTGCACAGTGTAAAAGTGTCTGTACAGTAATCTTCACGTGAACATTTCAGACAGCGTTGTTATACTGTGTTTAGTTGGATGAGAGAGAAAGCTTTATTTTCTGACAAGTTCCAACACATAAGTAAGCCTTCTAAACCCGCAACTCGGCGGTCCAAGAAAACTTGCTAAAGACCAAACTTTCCGACATCCAATTCAATTCCGCTGACACCAATTTCTCAGAAAATTTTTACTAAAGTTCGAGTTGGGTTCAGAGGTGAAGTAAAAAAAAGAAAGGAAACCAGGAACCTCGGGTTCTCTTCCCTCTCCACTCAGCCCTTCCCAATACTAACCATGGGATGGATATCCAGCACCATGGAGCCAAAATATGAGGTCAAGAAAAAGTGAAAGAAACGCACTATTTTCAATTTATGGGAAATCGAACCACATTAGGGAGAATGAAATTTAGGATCAGTTCACAGACAGAAAAGCATGTTATGCAACACACACATACTTTTTTTTAAGGGAGCTCGAAACATCTCGAGACATTTGAAGATGTCTATTGAATTAGGCAGAATTCCAACGAAACCTCGATATGCTGTGTTCACTGGGTCTCAGGGTCGCTTCTTCTATTATTTAATAAGCCTTCCAACGTGAAACTGTGACATCTTTCTTAGGTTGTTAAATTAACGACTGCTGTTTTGTGTACCGAAGACTTTCATGACAATTTTCCTGTAAGACAAATAATTGTGTTGCTCCTGACAGGACCTTGTTTTTGTGTTGTTTCTCAACCTGTCCTGTGCACAGGATGCTCGGTATTTCACTTCACCACACGTCATAGCAGGTTATGGCCATCAGTGTGTGTGTGTGTGTACACGTGTTTGCATATATATGTTTATGTGTGTACACGTGTTTGCATATATATGTTATGTGTGTACACGTGTTTGCATAATATATATATATATATAGGAATATGTGTGTATATACACGTGTTGCATATATATGTGTATATGTATACACGTGTTTACATATATGTGTGTATGTGTGTACACGTGTTTGCATATATATAGGCCTGTGTATATGTGTATGCACGTGTTTGCATGTACATGTTTATATATGTATACACGTGTTTACATATATGTGTGTATGTGTGTACACGTGTTTGCATATATATAGGCCTGTGTGTATGTGTATGCACGTGTTTGCATGTACATGTTTATATATGTATGCACGTGTTTGCATGTATATTTGTGTATGTGTATACACGTGTTTGCATATATATATATGTGTATACACGTGTATGCATATATATAATGTGTGCGTGCGTGCTTCAATAAATGAATGAATGAATCAATCAATGCATGCATGTATGAATGAATGAATGAATGAATGAATGAGATGAGTGAATGCACACATTCGTGTTTGCTTGCGTGTATTTAATATATAGTGCTTATTTATTTTTTTACGAAGCTATGTCTGTATTATTTTACTAATTTTTAGGTTTTCGTTATTTAACTTTATGTATTATTTTAAGTTCTGCATAACGCTTGCTTATTGGGTGATTAAACGTGATTCATTAACAAGTTTCCAGCAACGTCTATATATGTATAGCTGCCAAAAATTATGTAACATATAAGTTTCTGAGCTCTGTCGGCACCATCATCACTCTCTTCAATGCCTACTTTATTTCTCCTTACTTTCGGTACAAAGTACTGATTTATTGGACATCGCAACATCCACTGTGTGAAATAACTAGGGTGTGGAATGGAAAAACTAAAAATGTGACGTGTAATTACAACCGGCTGAAAAGTTAACAAGATAGGCAGTACAACATTTAATCCAACAATTGCACAATTAACAACAAACGATCCTTTGTCACTTTACATAGTGCCTCATACATGTTTCGGCCTTAGCATGACCATCATCAGGGAAGTCTCCAACAAAAGAATATAATAATGGCAGATTGTGTTACAGATGTGCATATGTGGAGTCAGAATACAATGTTTTTAATTTAAAATTGTTAAAAATATTTAAAATATAGACTAACTACAAAAACTTTTCATATGAATATTATACTCCACCTGTCAAAAAAACCATGCACTGCACTATGCCTATGCTGAAGCGTGTCCAACTCTGAAATGGTCAGTCTCCTTCTCACACACGTCTGGACGAGAATGTCGCGTGTTCTTTTGCATCTCTCAGGTTTTCCCCTGGCACCCTTCTGTCGAGTTTACTATATGGCTTGTGAAGATGGGACATTATCAGTCCCATTCAGCTGTGTTTGCCCAAGAAGTCGGATGATGTCGACTTTGCCCAGTCTTCCTACAACCTCCAGTTGATGTGGTGCCTGTTTTGCCTTTACTCAGTTCATGTTCCACAGTTGGTACACGACTCGTTTTCCGCTCCTCTGTATAATTTCGTATCTTTTGCCGACGGGAATGTGTCCCTGCGCCACAAATTGCTCGGTTTTACACATTCCTTCAGTGAAGTAATTCTGCTAGCTCACGTTCTAAACTGAAATATAGGCCGTGAAATGGCTCAGGCGGTTAGTCGCCGGTCTCTCACCGCGGAGGCCCGGGTTCAATGCCGATCCCAGTGGCCGTGCGGTCTAAGGCGTGGGTCTGCGGCCTTTCGCTTGCTGGGATTGTGGGTTCGAATCCCACCGGGGGCGTGGATGTTTGTGTTGTGTTTGTTGTAAGGACGGTAATATAGAATGTAGAGTGACATGAAGGACGAAAGGATTTAAACAGTACAAAAATGGATCAAAGGGAAAAAACCCCGGACAGAAAAAAAAAATCCCGGGTCAGTCCATGTGAGATTTGTGTTGGACAAAGTGGCACTGGGACAGGTTTTTCCCCGAGTACTTCGGTTTTTTCCTGTCAGTTTCATTCCACCGGTGCTCCATTACAAGGAAAAACGGAAGAAACTAATCATCTTCATCACAGGGTTGCACAAGAAACCTCAAGGCTGCGGTGCGTCCGTAGCATCTGCTGATCTGCTGCGGGGCCCTTCACCACAAAAAAAACTTGAAATATAAAGTTGAGGGAAACTTCCAAGAAAATTGTTGTTGGTCACTGAGTACATTAGCGATACTTGTCTTATATGTTTTATTACAAAGGGAGTTCATGATATTTGTGACTCTGTAGCTGCTTCCTGTAGGAAAGCTTGTTAGCAGTTGTGAAACTCATACACGTGGGTGTATCAAGTGCGGATGACCTTTTGATTATTTGCGAGGTAAAGAAATGCAACAACCGGATACAATTTGTGTCAGTTACTTTTTTTTTCCACAAAGTCTCACTCACTTTGATCATTATTAGAGTGCAGGGAACTGTGCAACTAAATAATGTCTTATTGATTGGATTAGTTTATTGTAGACGATGATGAACGTGTAAACATCTTTGATATGGCCCCATACACAGGATCATGTTTCTTAGTCTGCGAAACCGAAAGAGTTCCCGTAAAATGTGATGTTCACGCTTTTGCTTTATCAGAACTTACGTTTGGAAACAAATACAGATATATTAACTTTATTGAGTTTAGTTATATCAGTTTATATGGAACTGTATGGGCTTTTAGATGTAGGGGAAGTTCGTATCGACATCGAAGAGTGTTGTGGGTTTCAGGGATTCAAAATTTCTGAAGCATCTAATTTGAAATCAACCTTAAGCGTTGTATATTGATTTTATTTCAATTACACGATAACCCTAGTTAACATTGTGTTGTTTTGTCTTATAACCTACCGAAATATCGTTCATAATTTTAAGAAATAAACGAAGTTTGAATTTTCAGTTTTTTCTGAAAAATAAAAATAATTTTATAATTCAAAGAAATTTTGCGCGATATATCGAAAATCTGTATCCATATTGTATCGAATACTTTTCTCAGGCATCGTATTGCATCAATCATTTCATATAAAGTGGCGTCCGTAACCAAAATTACATTAACTTTCAAAGACAGCGACCATATAAGGAGTGGTTTTGTGGGTTAAAAATGAAATAAACTTCTTGTAGCAAAATTATTTTAAAAAATCCGAATTTTTCTAACGTGGTTAAAATATTTTCGTCCTTTATGGAACTCGAAGGTTCATTACTGTGTTTACAGGTGCGCGCCATTAGGCCCTGTCCTAAACCAAATAAATACAGGCCAAAAATGTTGTATGTATATACGATTTCCTTGTAGAGCCTTCAGGCAGAGATTGTTTCGGTTAGTGTTCTGTGGAGAATAATGCAAATGCAATTACATCAACACAGTTAACCTTGGTTCTGGCGCCTCTGCAAAAACCAAAGGGCATATCCTGATTTCTGAATTCAGACACACTACCCTAAGGCCGCGTTCTCACGGGGCTTGAACCACGCGCGTGAATCACACTTTCGTGGGCCACTACCCGTGTGAACGCGGAGTCGTGGACCTTGCGTGTGACGTCAGCAGTCCACGATCCTGTCGTGGCAGGATCAAACCATGTTTGATTTTCAGTCGTGGTACTGGCGTTCGTGATGTAAAAGATGTCCTAACGTGTGCCAA
This sequence comes from Reticulitermes speratus, assembly GCA_021186555.1. Classification (NCBI taxonomy): domain Eukaryota; kingdom Metazoa; phylum Arthropoda; class Insecta; order Blattodea; family Rhinotermitidae; genus Reticulitermes; species Reticulitermes speratus. The sequence goes on along the minus strand of JAJKFL010000003.1, from coordinate 11,339,454 downwards.
GACTCAGTGACAACGAAACGTTACGTTGGATTTATATCAAAATGAACCTGTTCTGTATAATGCCACTTTGGAGGAGTATCGGGATCGAGATTTAAGGGCGGCGGCAGCAAAACGAATATCAGCCGCTTTACACATATCTGGATTCGGACCTGCAGAAATGTTAGTGAAGTTAAACACTTGAGAAGTTCATACTGTCAGAAAGCAGCAAGCCAGAGATCGGGATTTTTTGTGCTAAACTTACACAAAACACAGAGCACACTACGGCACAGCCCTCAGCAACTGTCCCGTCCATTGTTACGATTGTACTGAAACCTTTTGTCCGTGTGAACTGCTCACGCTTTCCACCAAGCGTGGAGGCAACACGAGTGAGCACGCCAGTGTGATTCACACGCGTAGTTCACGCCCCGTGAGAACCCGGCCTAACGCTAAATATTGAGATCTAAATTATCTTCAGTGTAGAGTAGTGCAGGGATGAAAAAGTTTCCAGAAGTCTAGGAACTACTTCCAAATTTTTGGTGCTAGCTGCGTGACATGAAGCAAGTTGCATACTGGGGACCTACAAATATTAGACGCCATCTTACAAAATGTAGTTGTCCGGGCGACCTGACGCCAGGAATTTGTGCACCCCTGCAGTAGTGTATGATAATGGCTACGCTTAATTTTATAATAATAATTGTCATAGTTGTAAAATACTGTGTATTATACATACGTAACGCACATATGTCTTCATGTAAGCCAAGGAATGTTCTGAAATGGAAGTCAAAGATTTTTAGGTTCGAAACTTTCACTAAACTGACCAATCAATAAGATTAGTGTCAAAATCAACTTTATTTATTGTATAACAATATTATTTTAAAAATAAGCTGCATGTTTCGGCCCAGAATTGTCAACAAGTGTGTAGCGTGTTGTTAACAGAATATTGTAGTACAATAAACATGGTTGGGTTTGACGGTATGTTATTAATTAGTCATTTATAAAAACACTAAGTCTTGTCCTCCATTAAAGTCCCACTAAAATATGCCGAGAATTTTTTGTTATGAAATTCATAAATTTCTGTAGACGTGAGGAACATGGCAAGGTTTAACTGCATTGTATGTGTAAGAAGGACGTATGTACAATCCCGAGGTTCATTGCCTTATGTCTACTAGATGCCTATGGTAAAACAATCCCTATACAGGCCACGACAGACCCTGAGGTCTTTAGGAGGTTCAGGCTCCCAGAATTTCTAGACAGTCGGCACATAAATGTGGCAAGGTAGTCAGCCGTACGCACCGGCCGCCTTTACCCCCAAGGTGACACTCCTGGTCGTCATTTCAGTTAGAGGCTGAGTCGACTCCAGGGCCATAATGCGGCCGGAAGGGTTAGGCCAATGAAAAATCCCAATTACCCCGTCGGGAATCGAACCCGCGACCTTCCGGCTTGTAGCGCAATGCCTTAATCAACTGTGCCACGATTCAGCTCCTATGTGTTTCGACCTCTAAATGGCCATCTTCAGGGAGGTCTCTAACAGAGGAATATATAATAATCTATCTTTGCAGACAGACATGTTTGCCCGCAACGATAGATAGATATTCACATGAAATGTAAAATACGTATATGAAAGGTATTTGTAATCAGTCTATACTTAAAAAAATTTTTAGCAATTTTATTTGAAAACATTGTAGTTTTGGTTCCACATATGCACATCTTTAACATAATGTGTCGTTATTATATTCCTTTGTTAGACACCTCCCTGAGGTTGGCCATGTAGAAGCCGAAACATGTAGGAGGCATATCGTAAAGTGACAAATGGTAGTTTGTTGTTAATTGTGCAATTGTTGGATTAAATACTGTGTTGTCAGTGAAGTTTCTCCAAGATGATTTCATATGAAGGAGATTTACAGTGAACTCATCATAATTCGTTTCATTGTTACGGGGACCAAATTAAAACACTGGCATCTAGAAATAAATATCAAAGTATAGATGTTTTCATATATTTTGAAGTTAATTTACTCACCATCATTCAATACAAATAGTATACCTATACAAGCACCTCTCAAATTAAGCTAAGATCTCTTGATTCTGTGATGTTTTCCTTCACACTTATGCTTCTCCTGCCCTTACTCTATCTCAAAAGAGAACTAAGGAGTGAAAATGTCACGTCCCCCTCCACCTCTCCCCCTCCGAACCCCGCAGCAGTTGTCCTTTCTTGTATCCTATATGAGACCCTCGAAATGAACGTTCTTGAGAGGAAATTTATATCCGTTTAAAAGGAAAGAAGAAAAATGGGTGAGAATTTATGGGCATTTAACGCTTGGACTTGGTGTTAATTAATATTGAGCTTTTATCGCTGAGTTAACGGCCGCAGTCCGTAATGAAAGTGTGGCAAGTTTTGTGGCGTCGGACTGGACTCTTACATGATATTTCAATTTGATACCGCAGCGTGGAGCCGATCTCAAACCTCGCTGATTGCTTTCAAACGGCCTCCAAGACGCGACACATCCCCATTCCAACACTACAAACAAAATGTTATATAGTCGTACTTGCTCACTTCCACGTGACCTAAATATTGTTTAAGTTTCTTAGACTGTTCACGAAGTTTAGCCTAATTCGGGCACCATATGATAAACATACTCCGAAGAAGCATTTTCTTCGACACACGCAGGCCATGTAAACTGTTATTAAGTTGCACGTGGCCTAAGATCTTGTATGCCATTCTTTCACAAATGCGACTTCATTCATTATTCACCTCGTCCAAAAATAAAAGCTAATTGTCTTGCATTTTCGCATGCTACCAAAATAATTGAAATATTCCATTCTCCAATTGTTTTTGATCTATCATAATTTTTATTGGGTATGGTTGCCTTGAGATTCTCATTACCTTATTTTTTTCCACATTTATTTCCATTCCACAGCGTCCTCCAATTTCAACTGTAGCACCGTTTCTTCCTTAGCCAATAGCACAAGGTCATCTGCATATTTCACAGTGCGAATTACTTTTCCTATTTTGAAGTCTCCAACCCCTTCAAGAGCTTCCTTGGTAAGGTACTCGCTGTATACATTGAACAGAATCGGTGACAAACAGCAACCTTGTCCAACTCCTCTTCCAGTCTTCACACACACTCGTCTCCGCTTGGTTCAATCGTACTTGAACACTGTACCATGTACAATTCGCTGATCAATCTTCTTTCGCGCCAATCTATCTTAGTTCCCTTTAGGATCTGTATTAATTTGATCCAGTTGACACGGTCAAATGCCTTGTGCCAGTCTATGAAGCAAGCACACAATTCCTCATCTATGACCGAGGTTCTTTCTGATATTATTCTTAGCATCCAAATTGCATCCCTAATTTATTTTTCTCCTCTTAATCGAAACTTATCTCTCCAAGTGCATCCTCAATTTGCCTTTCAATATTTCTTCTAAGTATCCTTGCTACTATCTTTGCTGCATGTGCGATGAGGCTGATTGCGCGATGGTCACTGCATTTTGTAGCTTTGGGCTTCTTCTTTAAGGCAGTCATTGTAACTTAAATGAAATCTATGGGTCGCTGTCCAGTTACATATATGCTGTTGATCAGCTCTGTCTTTAGTCTGAGACCATCTTCTCCCAACAATTTGAATACATCCCCAGGTACATCATCATCTCCTGTAGCCTTCTTATCCCTCATCTCCTTGATAGCTTTTACCACTTCACTTTGCAAAATATAAAGGCCTTTCTTGTCTTCATCTATTTCCTCTTCAGGTTTGTCTTCTAGATGTTCCGGTCTACGTAGTATTAGCAAGATCGTAGAACTCTGTGATAACTTATAATTCTTCCAAATTTGCAGTACTTGTCTGTGATCTATCATTATATTCCCTTGATATTTTTCGATGCCAATGTTTTGAATCCCATGGTTTTCTTTCCAACCTAGTTCCATTGCCTTCATGTACATTAGATCATAACGTCCTGTTCTTTGAAATTCTATGATCTCGTCGCATATGCTCTCAAGATATTCCTTCTTGGCGTTGTCCGTGGCTCTTTTCAATTCGTTCCTCAGTCTTCTGTAGTTCTTCCTTCCTTCTTCGTTGTTGACATTCTTACATTTCCTTCGTTCATCCATTTTACTGATCATCTCCTGTGTAATTCATGGCTATCTTGCTCTCCTCTCGACTTTTCTAACCAAATCACTCATAGTATGTAACACACATTTCTTGATATTTTTCCACTGCACTTCCACATTCTCACTTTCACATTTGATTGCACCGAGTTTTTCTTCAGGACTATTTTACACTTTCTGTCGTTGAGCATATAACTTGCCCAAATCACATCTTGGTTTTAGCTTTTGGAACCTTGTAATTTTCTTCAATCTGATGCAGAATTTTGCAACCAATAGGTTGTGGTTAGAGTCAGTATCTGTTCCCGGCAGTGTCTGCACATCTTTCACACTGTTCCTGAATCGCTGTTTCACAAGTATATAATGCAAATGATGTCGACTGCGTTCCTCTGGTGCTTTCCAGGCGTACAATCTTCTTTTAGGCTTTTTGAACAATGTGTTTGTTATAACAAGTCAATTTGTTTCACAGAAGTCAATGAGCGTTTGGAGCATGTGTTTATATGAACTTTTTTATGTTTTGATGTGAACTTACTCTTTAATTTTGTAAATACACCCTTTATCTTCCAATAGAGCGGTTTGCAATAATACAATTGAAGTGGTAAGAAAGTTCTCTCATTTTACTTGGAAAATTCTGATATGATGCGGCTGGTCAAGAGATTGCATCTGAGTACAACTTTGGTGTTGACAGTTCTGTAAGCGTAGTCAATGTGCTGATGGGGGAGGCGAGAGATGTATACAGGATTTTGGTGGGGAGACCTGAGGGAAGGAGACCACTTGGAAGACCCAGGCATAGATGGGAGGATAATATTAAAAGGGATTTTCAAGGAGTGGGATTGGGACGTGGACTGTATTGAAATGGCTCATGATAGGGACAGGTAGCGGGCTCCTGTGAATGCGGTAATAAACCTTCGGTTTCCATAAAATGCGGGGAATTTCTTAACTAGCTGACGACCTGCTAGCTTCTCAAGAAGGACTCTGCTCCATGAAGTTAGTTATAGTCAGTGTGCTGTCTGATTTTGTACTTCCTTCTTTAAAAGTCTTATTAATCTGATCGCAACAGTAGCTACTAAACTTATGGCGTATCTACACACTTCATATTTGCGATTGTGTTGGAAACCATAACAGTGTCACTTTTAGTTTGCCTGTGGAAAGATTAAATTAAAAATCAACGCCTGTAATCTCTATATTTAACAGCAACGAATAGCGGAATAATCTGTTATTTATAAGAAATGGGATGAAAGTGATTTTAGTAATTATCGAGGCATATCTGTGTTATCAACTGCATACAAACTTTTATTCAACAGTCTTCTGTAAAGACTAAGTCAATATTTAGACCGCATTATTGGGGATTGTCAGTGTGGATTTCGTCATAATGGCTTAACTACAGATCAGATATTCTGCAGTCGTCCAACATAAAAAAAATAACAATCAAACATAGCAATGCATCAGCTATTTACAGACTTCAAGAAAGTCTGTGACACAGATAAGAGGAAGTTATATTCTATTAAAGTTTGTTATGCCCATAAAAGTAATTAGATTAATTAATGTGTATCTCAAATCTGTAAATGTTTAGGTAAATTCTTCTAATATTTTTCCCATTTATATTGGTTTGTAACAGGAGATTCATTGATGCCGATCCTTTCCAAATTTGCTTTAGAATATTCCATTAAGAAGGTTAAACACACAGGAGGGTTTAAAATTGAATGGGACATATTAGCTTCTGGCTTACGGTGATAATGTTAATTTATTAAGCGAAAACATAAATACTATAAGATCGTGGGTTCGAATCCCACCGGGGGCATGGATGTTTGTCTCTTGTGAGTGTTGTGTGTTGTTGTCAGGTAGAGGCCTCTGCGACGAGCCGATCCCTCGTCCAGAGGAGTCCTACCGAATGTGGTGTGTCTCTCAGTGTGATTAAAAGGAATTACAAACCTCGACACTGAAACGGGAAACCGGAGTAGGTAGAAGAGGATGACAAAAAAATGTAGGAAAAAATTTCACAAAATGAAGATAACTAATAAATCCTTTGAATATGTGGGAAATTCAGATATTTGGAAATCTCAGGAACGAATAAAATTTGTATGCATGAAGAAATTAAATGCAGATTAAATTCAGAAATGCCTGTTACCATTCGGTACAAAATGTTTTCTTTCCTTTTTTGTCTAAGATATTAGGATTAAATACGGAATTATAATCTTACCGGTTGTTTTTTAGGGGTTGAAATCTTGGCCTTTCGTATTAAAGGAAGGATATAGGCTGAGGATGTTGGATAATAGGGTACTGAGGGGCGTATTTGGGTCTACGACAAAGGAAGAGACAGTAAAATGGACAAAAATTTCGTAATATAGAGCTTCGTGATTTCCACACTTCACCCGATATTATTCGGGCGATCAAATAAGCGAGAATGAGTTTTTCAGGTCATGTGGCTCGTATGGAGGAGGAGGGAAGTGCGTACAGCATTTTGGTGGTGAAACCTAAGGGACAGAGGCCCTTTGGGAGATTTAGGCATTGATGTGAGGATAATATTAGAATGGATCCTGAAAATAGTATTGGATGAATTGGTCCAAGATTTTCTGGCTGAGGATACGAACAAGTGGCTGTCTGTTACGAGCACGGTAATACATTTTCAGGTTTCATAAAATGCAGAGAACGTTATGACTCTCTGAGAAAATATTACCTGTTCAAGCAGAACTCTGCTCAGTGGCGTTGGTTATACCTGTGTTCTTGGATTGTCCATTGACCTTTAGGAATTTGTTTTCATTAATTTATTTTATTAACGGCCAGACGGCGAAGTTGAGCTCATCGCAGGCTATCTTCCTACAGCTCGATTCAATAAAGCTACCTATGTCTGCAGTATAGATTTCTCTCAGGCAAAATTGCATTCTTTCTTTACCGGTTTGTCACATATAGTTGAACACAAAAGTGCGTACATAATTCACATAGTGAAACAAGACTTAATATAATAAGTTTCTTCACAGATCTGCCTTTCAAATAACGATGTAAACGCGAAGTGTGTAACCAACTCCCTAGAACACAGTCCTTGAGAACCTAACAGTCGCTCGCCTATTCAAGAAATTCCCCGCATTGTATGGAACTTTAAAGTTAGTTACTTTGTTCAAAACATCCTGCAAGAGCCTGGTATAGAAACTTTTTTTATCAACTCTTCATTCCATTAGATGGTATGGATATACGTATTCCCTTTTATCTTTAGAACTTTTTTAAAAAAATATGGAATGGTGAAAATACGTGGGGACAGCAAACTTTTATTGGCGAAGAAGTTCAGAGCAGATCAAATTCCAAGACTGACTGCTACCATTCAGTTTAGAACATTTCGTCTTCCCGTCTGCTGTGTGAAAAGTGAAATTAAATTTTAAAAGAAAAAGACTATAATTTATTTTCGATTTTCTGTTGTTGATTGTTTAACCAAGTGCCATAAAATACAATTACAAATCCTCTTGATGCAGTATTTCCATTTAGCGACTTGTGCAGAGACCGTAGGCTCGTATGCAAGGGCTTCATGGAGCTCGGACTTAAACATAGTCAGTAAACATACATAAATATACTCGATCAACAAGAAAAGTGGAAAATTTAGAATTCAGCTGGATTGGACACAAATAACAACTATAGATATCTTAAGACGAATCGTTCCCGTTCTGTTATGGATAATAATAATCACAGTAAATCCAGTCAAACACGACAATTGTTTATTCAATGTTAATTCAACAACATGTTTCGGCCTGATAGGCCAAGAATATAGGAGCATGTAACCAGTTATGCAGTATCTTCTTCTTCTTCTCGGTGGCACTACAGTCCAATGCGGACCTTCGCCTTCTTAATGGCCCTTTCCCAGTCAGCTCTGTTTTTTGACCTTTCTTTACCAGTTGTTAATTTTACACTTCTTAATGTCTGTTTGTACACAATTCCACCATCTAATTCTTCGTCGTCTCTTGGTCGACTTCCTTGGGGATTATTATTAAATACTTGACTTACTGTTCTTTTATTCTCCATTCTGTTAACATGACCAATCCATTTGAGCCGAATATTCTGACAAATGACAGTATATCTAAATCTCCAAACACCTGCTTTAGTTCCTTGTTAAGTTATGCAGTATAACTGTGTACAAACTCATATTCTTTGTCTGCCTGATGATGGCCAGTCAGGCCACAACATGTTATTGAATTAACACTGAAATAAACAATTTTTGTATTTGGAGTAACTGTCATTCTTAACACCTGTATATATGCCAGAAAACAGGAGTTTCCGGATTTGTACAGTAAAGAACAAAATTAAAATACCTACCAAGTGACATGCCGTACATGGCGTTTACACCATAGCCGTCGCGACAAGGGATCACGCCAATGTACAATCTATGGACATGTTAAATTGACAATAATTAATTACGGGCTTGATAAACAAAGAGGACTAGTGGGGTAGTGATAATTTAGTCACGGAAATCAATGATTGTAATTGCCTGGCATACAAATACTATAATGTATTTGTGCCTGTAGACACTTCTGGTACACGGTAACAGACCACAACCATTTTAACAAGAGTGCCCATTTTATTCACCTGGTTTGCATATTTTATGATATAATATTCGAATATTAGCCAATTTTAACTGAATTTACAGACCACAAGACCAATTATGCGAAGCCATCAGCACTTATTTAAGACCTCAACGACTGCGATGCATATGAAACCCTTGAAAATGAGCTTGTAGGCCGGAAATGTTCACTCACCCTACAATATTAAATTAGGGGGCGGAGATATTTCGGTTATGCGACAATCAGATGCGTGTTATACGTACAGGAGTTTTTGAAAGACTTAAAGAAAGGAGACCACTTGGAAGATTTTAGGCATAGATTGGAGAATGATTTTAAACTGAATATTAAAGAAATGTATGGGAGATTGGACTCATCTGGCTCAGGCTACGGACGTACAGATAATAAAATATTGCCTGCTTACGGTATTCCCCTAGACTCTTTACGTGTTTAAATGGACCGTGTGAGGTACTTAGAATGAAACACTGTGGCAGGAGACCAAATCTAATGGTAAACTCCCAAAAATGGGGTGACGGAGACGAAGGATAATTACAGTTGTTCAAACTTGCAAAAATGCGACTTGAACTCGGTTGATTATAGTAGACACGGGTCAGTGAATTGTTGCTTGTATTTCGAGACAGAACTTTGCAGATGATACTGCGACTGTTCTACCGTCAAGATGGACACAGTGTATTCTTCCGAAACGTTGTTAACCATCTGTCACACTGCACGGCGTCACATACCAGAAGATCATAATGTTAAAATTGCTGTACGGGTTTAACTAAATTAATGGGCTGTGTCATCTGATAAAAGTTACTTACCTTTGTAGTTGCAAGTGGATTTACGGGTTAAAACTTCGAACGGATGCAGAAGAGTTAAACTAGATGGTCCTGAGATAACCAGCAAAAAGTGTGAGTCAAGACACATGCACCTCATTATGAGTTGATGCAGATTCATTCATCGCCTAATCTACCGTGCCTCTTCCAGAGCTAGTTCCCCAGAGAGTGGGATCTAGTGCTTCCTCTTTGAAATTACAGTGTCTTCTGTTTCCTTTAAAGAACCTTAATAGTTGATATCCCTTGTGTTTCCTAAACTAACAAGGATAATGCAGTGAACAAAACTTTTCTTTTCATTTAGCTGCTTACGTCTTCTACCTCGTCGTCTCCTATGTTTCCTTGAATCACGTATTTTAGACGGCAGTTCCTACGTCAAATGTGACCAATCCAGTTAGTCTTCCTTCGTTTTCTTGTATGTAGGATGTTCATTTCTGTCTGTACTTTGTGTAATACTTCATTTCTCACACGATCAGTCCAACTGATCTTCTCCATCCTTCCCCAGTTGCACATTTCAGAACTTTCAAGATACGTATCTAAAAAGAGTAGTCATTTGCCTTCCCAATATTAATCCGCTTCGACGATGTTAGGAACGATTGGCTTCTCGATCTTCCTGTTTACCTTTCTGAGGTGAAGTATGGGATTAAGGTCACTTTTCCTGCAGACGATGCCAGAGAATCCCATAAGGTCTATGTATGATCGAGATCGGCTTCATGTACTCTCTTCTGATGTTTGATGGATACTAAATATGTCATTTCTCTAGCTTGGAATTACTGTGCTAAGAACCCCAGTCCATTGTGTATAAGAGCAGGTTTTGCTATCTTTAACCCCCCACCCCTCTGTCTTTACACCCCTTGCGGGTTATGGAAGCAGAGTTATTGCAAGCCCATAATTTCGCTCTCGGTTTATGGATGTGACACCCGTCAGCAATGGCCAGTAAGGCCAGTTTAAGGTCAAACAGTATCACCCCCCCCCCCCCCCCCCATCTCAGAGTCACTGTCCCACCCACCCACTCGCTAACACAACTTACGCACTACAGACTTTCTAGTTCCGAAAGAGAGCGGGACTTCCAGTCTATAGTGACAGCAAGGAAATAGTTTCATTTTAATAGACATGCACACGCCTCATGAATCTTCTCACATTCAAATGTAACCTTACACATGGCGAGGGTTTTCTTTTTTTGATACAGGTAGTATCATTTGATGTATTGGATTTAAATCAAAGTTAATCCATTTTCTTAATATTATTCTCACCGTGCATGTTCACAATCACTAGTAAAAATACCAACACATGCACTGTTTAAAACTATAAAGGTTTTATTAAACAGTGCATGTGTTGGCATTTTTACTAGTTAATCCATTTTGTTTCGTCGTGCATTTTAAAATTTTTGGGCGCCTTCGCAAAATTGCGAAAAGCGACTATTAGCTTCGTCATGTACTCGTATGTCTGTCTGTCCGTCCGTATGGAACATCTCGGCTTCTGTTAGACGGATTTTTATGAAATTTGATGTTTGAGGATTTTTGAAAAATATGTCTAGGAAATTCAAGTTCCATTAAAATCTGACAAGAATAACGGGCACTTACGCGAAGACCTGTATACGTTTATGATAATATCTCGCTGAATTCTTCATAAGATTGAGAGTTGTTTCAGACAATTTCTAGAGAAAATCAAAACACACAATTTATATTCAATAATTATTTTACGAAAACCTTGCCTTTCGTGAGATAATGTGGAAAAATATGGCAGAGCGAGACTGACAACAGATGACAATATATGTGCTTTGAATACCGGATAATTAAGGCAAGAATACAGACACACACTCAGAATATGTAATACTTACTGCTTTTCCACGGCAAAAATGGTTACCCGAACGCGCCTCAATATTACTTTATACGTTTCTTGCCTCTCTTGTTTCTCCTTTGATTTGAGGCGCTGCGCCTTCTGTCGTATTCGAGAAGACTGTGGGTTCTAATCTTTTTACGAAAGGCAGCTATATTCACTGTCAGTGATGATAATACTCTTTTCTTTCCGATAGCTCAACAGTCCCTTGGGGGCCTAGGCTGCCTCATTTTTCGAGGCTTCACGATCACACTTTTAGACACACCACACTTGGTAGGACTCCTCTGGACGAGGGATCAGCCCATCGCAGAGACCTCTACCTGACAACACACAACACTCACAAGAGACAGACATCCATGCCGTAGGCGGGATTTTTTTTTTTTTTTTTACTAATTCCTGGGTTTTCCCCTTTGATCCATTTTTGTTCTGTATTAGTCCTTTTTCGTCCTTTCATGTCACTTACGGTCTACAACCGCCTTTTTTTTACAACACAAACATCCATGCCCCCGGTGGGATTCGAACCCACGATCCTACTATGCGAGCGGCCGAAGACCTACGCCTTAGACCGCACGGCCACTGGGATCGGTGATAATACTGTTTATATTCGTGTTATTCACAAAATTGGGACGTATAAAGTAGGCATGTGATATTTAATTTAGAACTGTGAAATGTATTAAGAATGGTATCACCTGCACTAAATGAACATTACAGAACACAGTTGTAAGAACAGTAGTTGGCCTGATCATAAGCAATAGTACGAATAATTATTTGTATATGTTTAACATTATAACACGCGACAAATTTCTGTGGAATCAGTTGAGTGACATTGCTGTTTTATCGCCCTGTCTCTTTCTATGTGCCATATCGTTAAATCACATTCTCTGTCGTCTGAGTTCAACTTAAATTATCCTTGCTTTCATAAGATTCCTAACTTCTGTACCACTTTTTTTTTTTTGTGATACAGCAGCCCAACTCAACCCTAGGCCGCATCATTGTTGAGGTTTCTAGATCACACCCAATTAGACACACACAAACACACCCGGTGGGATCACGCTGAAAGAGGGATAAGCTTGTCCCTACATACTACAAACACAAGAGACGAACATCCATGCCCTCAGCGGTATTCGAACCCGCTATCCCAGCAATCGAGCGGTCGCAGACCTACGCCTTAGATCGCACGGTCACCGGATCGGCTTGTCCTAAGTTATTTTGACATAATTACTGACATCTAACTTGTGGTCTGGTCACACTTGCTTGAAGATTGAGAAACCGGCTATGTCAAAGCCATGTGACCTTCCTGTCTGATGAATAGGCAACATTTTATTAGGGTATAAGCAGACTTCTTTATGACACTTCATTTGTTACTCACTTCCTATGTTATTGCATTGGATAATGGTGGGCGAAGTATAAAGTAGGAGATGGTCGGTTAATTGTTGAATTTTTTTTATAAAAACTTTTAATTGCTAGGATTTATGAGAACGCGGGTATTTGTAGTGTTCACGTTTAGAAAAAGCTGAAGCTTGCTGCTCTATCGCTATGTTTATTAGATATGAGTTGGAATCAGAAGCCGGAAAATTTGGTAGAAGTTAGGAATAGGAACAGAAGGTGGAAAAAGTGTACAGTGCTGAAATGTATTGCAATGATTTTAGTGTAGGTGTACTTAAGGGTACTTATGCAACTTCATTCATTCAAGCATTCATTTCGTAGTCTGTCCTGCGACAGGTCGGTAGCCTCTTCCAAAGCGAGTTCTCCACACAGTGCGATCTAGTGCTTCCTCTTTCAAGTTCCAGTCTTCTCTTATTCTCAAGGTCATCCAGTAGCTGCGTATGTCTTCTTCCTCGGCTTCCTTTCAATTCCATCTTTCTTGCTGTCTTTCCTTCAATAACGTGTTTTAGACTGCAATTCCCACGCAAGATGTGACCAATCCAGTTAGCCTTCCTTCGTGTCATGGCATGTAGGATGTTTCTTTCTACGTCGGCATAACGATACTCTGTGTTCAAATAATTAAACCAACAAATGCACTGTTTTTTACCACTTTTATTGTGGCCTTTTGTCCCCTCACCCTACACGTGTTTCAGAACCTTACAGTTCCATCATCAGGGGTTACCATTTGCTACTAGTTAATCACACATTAAGACAAATACAGTATGTGCGTATCACTGAGTGGTACGATAGTCTGATAAAACCTTAAAACCATTAATATATGTATATTTAAAACTTGGTTAAGAATTATAAAATGTTCGTTGCATTCACTGTTTTTGCTGAACTACTGGCGTGTTATTACGTCTCCGTGTGCCTTTTCTGGTGTGTTGTGATGTTCCGTGTGCTATCTTACTATGGCTGTGTGTGTAGGGAGACTCCGGCCTCTCACCGCGGAGGCCCGGGTTCGATCCCGGATCAGTCCATGTGGGATTTGTGGTGGACAAAGTGGCACTGGAACAGGTTTCTCCACTATCGTACCACTTAGTGATACGCACATACTGTATTTGTCTTAATGTGTGATTAACTAGTAGCAAATGGTAACCCCTGATGATGGAACTGTAAGGTTCTGAAACACATGTAGGGTGAAGGGACAAAAGGCCACAATAAAAGTGGTAAAAAACAGTGCATTTGTTGGTTTAATTATTTGATTAAAAAATGCACGGTGGTAATAGTGTGATACTCTGTGTTATTGAGATGAAGTATACTTTTTCATTTCTGCAGGCAAGTAATATTGCAGTGCAAAAATGATTTTTTAAGAGGTCTATGCTGAATTTTCCATAAAAATCTCAACAGGCTTTAAACTAGTAATAACATCCATACACCCACAATATCAGTGCATTTGTAAAAATGTACGCAAAATAAAAATATCTCCTGCAACATTCTTGCTTCTTATGTTTCTTGGTCAGTTTTATTGCTCTCTGTATTTGAACTGAGCCGCCGAAGGATGTGGCAGGATTCAGTCTGTACAACGACTCTGGCGAATTTAATGGGGCACAGTCAACAGCCCATGCCTCGAAACATCCAATGTGTAACAAAAGTGATTGATGTTTCTGAAAATTTTCCGTATTGTCAGGATAAGAAGTTCACAACGTTTCGAAGGCCGGATCTGTCTCCGTCTTCAGATATAAATGGGACAGGGGGAACCTACTCTAATGGGCCCTTTACAAAGAGTTAGTCTGTGTCACTTGTACTGCTCCACTATCTTTGCATTGATTCTCTTTGCTTCCTGATGCCAGGTGGTTTGTTGTCTTTGTTTAAAGCATATAGCGGGGGTGGCCATCTAGACGAGCTAGCACGAACCGCACTTTAGGCAACTTGGGCAACAGCCATGTATTAATCTTTTTTTTTATATATAATTTTATGCCTTCTCATTTCTGTTCATCCAACTGCAGTAGGTTAGTTTCAGTTATGTGTCTCGGTGCGTTAGAAAAATTTTAAGACGTCGTTCATGGTCAGTTTCGTGTGCATGTAAACTATCTGAATATTATATTTCCACAGGCAACTTGCACGAGCCAACCCCTGGAATATAGTATTTATTTATTTTATTTTTTGATGAAGGGCCCCGCAGCAAATGCTACGGACGCACCGCAGCCTTGAGGCTTATTGTGCAACCCTGTGTTGAAGATTATTAATTTTTTTCATTCTCCATGCAATGGAGCACCGTTGGAATGAAATTGACAAAGGAAAACCGAGGGGCTCGGAGAGAAACCTGTTCCAGTGCCACTTTGTCCACCACAAATCCCACATGGACTGACCCGGGATCGAACCCGGGCCTTCGCGGTGAGAGGCCGGAGTCTAACTGCCTGAGCCATGGCACGGCCCTGGTATTTCATTTATATGATGACACATGTATTGACAGTTCAGTTAAATAAGGACCCATTGATTAAAAAGCGATTTCTATCAGCAACTGAATTATCATATTTTATGATTATTATTTTTCTGCCTATTTTTTTAACTTTATGACGGACAAGGAGGGAGCCTCCACGCGTGCAATGATACTGTGACTCACTTGGAAAGTACCATTGACGGCGTCCCTGGAAAAGTATCTTAATAGACGGCTAATCCTTCCAACACCGGACAGTAAAATCGCGAAATAGCTTCCTCGGAACAGTGCAAGTTGAACCACCTGAAGACTTACCCCTTACCCAGATTTGCCCTAGTGGCCACCTCCTTGATTTTAATACTTGGAAATCTCTTAACCTCATTAGAACAGGGGTGGCGCCAGTAAAAACAAATATGGTGAAATGGGGCAAAACAGACGCTGACGACCTATATTGTGGCTGTGGAGGGGTACAAAATATGGAGCATCTCCTGTCATGCAAGGACTGCCCCCACCAATGCACCCTCGAGGATTTATGGCTTGCAAATAAAAAAGGAATTGACGTAGCCCAATACTGGGCAAAAAATCTTTTAATTTAATGGTCCGGACACGATAAAGAAAAAAGCAAAGTAAAGTACTTTATGAGCATGAATAATGACTTTAAATCATTATCGACTCCAGTGTTGGGGACTATTTCTAGAAGGTTCTTCCTGTGCCCTTTCCACCTGAAGACGGAGACCGCTGAACCAACTTTAGGTTTCTTAAGCCGGGATTAGACGGCGCGTGGCTCGTCTAGTGACGTGACGTCACTTGCTCGGCCAACAGATCGGAACAGAAAAGATAATCTGGCTACACGACGCGGCGCAGCTCGACAAATGGCGGACCAGCGGCCTTACTCGGGTAGGTTCGGCTCGGCTTGTGGAATAAGTCGTGTTGTTCTGTGAACTTAAAAATGTCCTCGTTTGACCACTCCATTCTAGCCAATACCAATTGTGGGACAGAAACTTTCACTCTTCGCGCACCCCGACAGCAGAAAACAAAGACCAGACCTAAGTGTATACATGTATACAGGCTTGGACGAGACTGGCTTGGCGCGTACACTGCAAGCGCCGTGTAGCCGCTAAAGCTGCCCGCGCCGAGTCCCTTTGAGGATCGTGAAAAAACCGCTTCTGAGGCGATCCAACGAGCCTCGCTCCACCAGTCACAAGCCGCGCCGCGCCGCGCCAGGCCGGTTACACGGCGCGTTTGAATATGATTCTTTGTCAATGACGTCAGTTATGACGTAAAACGAGCCGAGCCACGCGCCGTCTAATCCCGGCTTTAGACTCATGCGATGGACAGTGTCCGATATACCCTTAGCAGTCACATCTGCGTTGTCAAAATACACCCTCGGCAGAATCCTTTAGTTTTACATCAGTGTGTATTTTATACTCCAATGTGCTTGTCTTCTCTTGTACTTGTCTTCTTCTCTTAACTTAAATTGGACAGTTTCGATGACGTCTGTGTGTCCCTTGTCGTCCTTTTGTGTTTGAAACAGGAGTTGACAGGTAGGCCTGTAGTCACCCTTTCCTGTCGTTGTTTTGTGAGGAGTTTAAAGGTTTCAGATTAATCCAATCAGTAGCAATCCATTTAGTTCGTCAAACATTTTTGAACTAAAAACTTTTATGGGATTGCAGCTAATATCATTATCGGTAGGTATCGAATTCGTGATTCAGCATTTCTTTCTTGTCAGCTTTCATCGATTTCAAAACTTCCGTTTTCTTCCTGTATTCGTGCAGTGCGAGCTAATCCTGTTTATTCTGTTCTCACAAAAGTTATAGCGACAAAATATCTTAGAGCGGTATTTTTTTCAAACTTCTGTTTCTGGCAAGCCAAGTTACGCTTTACCATTCTCTGTATATTTCCCGTCTGCCTTTCGAAGCACATATTTAAAACAATGATTCTGTCAGGTGTTTCGTATAGTTCTAAATAATGGTTTCTTTCTTTTCAGGGAAGACCATGAATTACAATTTATGGTTACAGGTTTTCTTAAATTTTACGTCATGTGGTCTGAGAGATAGGTGCTACATACACGGCGTCATATTCCAGAAAATCTCGAATTTTTTAAGTTACAAGTTTTATATAACGTTTGGCTACTTCAATTACGATCCTTAGGGATGACCATGTTTTTGGGTGACAGGTACTGATGTTTCGGAGACGTTTATTGCCTCTATCATCAGAGTAGGAAGTAAACATTTATATAGACCAAATTGTACGGCATCCGTTTCAGAAAACCGTGACATTAATATTCACTGCCTTAAGAACATAACGTTTCTTCGCATTGCTATGAAAGTTTTTGTAACTAAGACGGAAGTGCGCTTTTTTGTTTACAAAACACAGATATTTGTGGCTTATAAAGGTCACGTTGTATTGGTAGGTCACTGAAATTTTGGATGTTTCCACGGGCTGAACATACAGCTAAGAAGAAAGATACAAGATGTGCAAACAGAATTTTGGACTAAATAACTTTAAAGTGACCACTAGGAAGACCGACAAAGCTGTTACCGTTCACGTCATTTACTGAGCAGCAGAGGTATACCTTTGCTCGTTGTTAACACCAGTGTTAGTTGCAGATGACTGCTGGTCAGCTTCACTTTCCGGACGCTTTACACCTGAGGAAAGGGCCGCCGATACCCATAGAATAGGCGGCTGAGTGGGTTAACACTTCCAGTTTTCGTTTCTGCGTTGTAGGTTGTAAGGATGAAAATTGGGCTGACTAAATTAGCTATAGCCTATCCCTGTGACCGCGCGGTTTAAGGCGTGGGTCTGCGACCGGTCGCTGGCTGGGATGGCGGGTTCGAATCCCGCCGGGGGCATGTATGTCTTCTCTTGTGAGTGTTGTGTTTTGTCAGGTAGAGGTCTCTGCGTCGGGCTGATTACTCTTCCAGAGGAGTCCTACCGAGTGTGGTGTGTCTGAGTGTGGTCGTGAAGCCTCGACAATGAGGAGGCCCTGGCCCGCTAGGGGCTGTTGCGCCATGAGAAAAAAATTAGTTATAAGTTTCCGTCAGACAAAACAACTCCTTCGTATTAAATAATGTATGATACAGGTTTCGGTTATGTTTTGACCATCTTCAGACATTAAGATACATTATCTAAATCCCATGTCGACGTGCGATAAAAATATTTTGTAATTTGTGAGATCTCACGAATTTTACAAATGTCGTAATGCTGCATTGCATATACGACATGTCTTATGTATCTTTTTATTACTAGAAGCTTACCACATTGTTAAATATAATAAAGTTGTTGTGTCTGACGGAAACTTATAATTTAAAAATGAAAACTGGAAGCGGCTCGGAAAAGCACCTAGCGGTGCTGAGGCTGATAACATCGGAGGTAAAATTGAGGTTTTACCGGCAGTGACTATTCAAACGCTGGTCGTCTGTGTTATGACACCATTTATTTTAATAAGCGAGTAACTCCTGCGTCTTCAGGTTAGCAGTGCGCCCCTTCACAAAGGTTTAAACCATGGGCGCCAAACCTTTTACTGGCAAAGAGCCACAACCTCTAATGTGGGCTGATTGGCAGGACGCATGCATGTTAATCACAGTTAAATGCTGTACCTAACCATTACATGATTGTGTAAGTTTTGTAGTGTATACGTAATTTACACACAAGGCCGCGGGCCGTGTAATGCAGTTTGACAGGCCGCGAGATGGACACCCATGTTTTAAACCAATTTTCGGATAATTTTTTTTCCTATGGCTCGACAGCCGTATAGGAGCCTGGGCCTCCTCGTTTCATCGAGGTTTCATGATCACACACTTTAGACACACCACAGTCGGTAGGACTCCTCTGGATGAGGGACCAGCTCGTCGCAGAGACCTCTACCTGACAACACACAACACTCACAAGAGACAGACATTCATGCCCTCGGTGGGATTCGAACCCACGATCCTAGTAAGCGAGCGGCCGAAGAAGACCCACGCCTTAGACCGCAAGACCACTGGGATAATTCTCGGATAATACAGGCTAGTAAACCGGAACACCACTACAAGAAAACCGAGTGTAGTTCTGCTGTCTGTTTCAGTAGGCAGTGTAATCGCCTTGGCATTGTCGAATATAAATTTACTTCAGAAATGTATGCAAGTTGAAAAGAATTTCAACACACACTTCAGGGTAATCCATTTGTTTGATCTTGAGTTTGTTCAAGGTGCGACTTGCCTTTGTTTTTATTTCAGTATTTCATATGACAGTAGTCTGTTATTATGAGGCTTGGAGTTGGCTTGGTATTGGCCAGTTTTTTTTTTTGTTGCTATAAAGCGCCAAGTTAATAATGCCTTACTCTGACAAATGCTTAAAAACAACAATGGTGTTCATAAACAAATAGAATTTTATGACACGCACTTTATTGCTTTTGTATCATTTTGTTCCCTTTACTACTTTCAGCAAATCAATTTTACATACAGCACTCTTCTCGATCCTACAAAGATTTTCAGATCGGCGCACGTGAAATGATGTATGACTTACATTCTTGCTCTAAGGATGTTTTTTTTATTGTAGAAGCAAATGACCATTGGGTCACACCTAAAACCAGTGAATAACACAACTAGATCAACAGATAAGAAAGGGCAGGCTATAGGTTTACAGTTTTTACTTTCTACCATTATGAGTCATATTTCCACCCCCTCGTGACAACTGAAATCGACAACAGCTACCGTATTTAGTTTCCATATGTTAAGGGAACTTTTTCTGAGCGGTCGCTAGCGAGAGAATAATGACAAGTTAAAAAACATTTTCATATTGATTTTCTGTAGTTTTATAAAGGTTTTGTATAGCTGACTCCATACGTAGTAATTAGAACACTAATAACTATTGTTGAATAGAGCCTTGATAACGATATTTCAGTGAGGCACGTGATGTGTGCATTAAAATCGGGAATAGAAAACGCGGTAACGAACGCACATGCCGACTTATAAATCTGTTTGAACACAAAGTCTTTTTGTCATTTATTGTACTGCAAATGTACGAGTTTTTGTGGTTGTCATTAACTGTTACGTGTGCCGTAGACAGAGCAGTACCTTGGCTGCAAGTGAGGTCGATATATGCTTCTTGCAGTTACTAGCTTCTGTTTCGTTTGACTTCCGGGACAGTTACTAGAAGTGGGCGATTGGGCTTCGATTCCAGGAAGGGGCATCTTTTTTCTTTGTTATCTCGTCCTGGTCGTCTTGTCGGGGGAGAAAAGTGTTGCGCATTACTCTACCTTGTATCCAGTGGTATCGATGTATCGATGTATCGATGGATCTTTCGAAAGGGGAGGTAAACCGGCAGGATCGTGAAATGCAGAGAGCGAAATAGAAGTGTTCATGTAATCGACATTTTAAGTTGGTAAGCCTGTATTTTTTTGATGGTATATGAAAGAAATACGAATGTGGAGCATTGGTGGATTATTTCTGATAAGGGAAAAATGATAGGGACAGGTGGCGGGCTCTTGTGAGTGCGGTAATGAACCTTCGGGTTCCATAAAACGCGGGGAATTTCTTGACTAGCTGACGACCTGTTAGCTTCTCAAGAAGGACTCTGCTCCATGGAGTTAGTTAGTTAGTTAGTTAGTTAGTTAGTTTAGGGGAAAAACCGAAGGACTCGGACAGAAATCTTTTCCAGTGCCACTGTGTTCACCACAAATTTCTCATAGACTTAATGTATCCAATTTATTGTACCAACTAAATGCACATTATTAGTTACATATCAGTGTTAAACACGTAGCTGCGACATGTTTCGGTACAAGCGTACCATCTTCAGCTTGTACCGAAACATGTCGCAGCTACGTGTTTAACACTCATATGTAACTAATAATCTGCATTTATTTGGTACAATAAATTGGATACATTGATCTAAAAATGCACGGAATGGACGATTTTAAAATAATCCTCGTAGACTTTGCTGGGATTAAACCCGGACCTACGCGCTGAGAGACCAGCGACCAACCGCCTGAGACGCGGCCATCCTAAAGTTTACCTCTATAAAATAGTGAAGTTTAGAATGTATAAATCTCTCCTTTATATCACCTATGTTCCCACATGCCGCTGCCTTTATTAAAGAGTGCAACTTTTCCTTGCATCGCGTCTTAATGCTGTCCTACCTACATGGTATCTTAAGATGGTTGCGACGATTGGCACCGGATTAGTGGCAGAATCACTGGAGCTTGTCTCTGTAGGCGTACGTGCTACCACGTACAGGACAGCTCTTAAGATTATCACTACTCAGGACAAAGGGGACATTACTGTGAAAGTAACAGCCTATTTCTGACCGACAACAATTTAGGATGCCTGCACACATTTCCGATTTCTTCTTATACCCTTTTACTCCGCAGTCGCTGTAGGTTATCAAATGTATATAGGGCTACACTTATTTTAATACACACTTTGTGGAACTTACAGGAGAGACGGGGTAAAACCAGGGTAAGTCTTATTCACGATGAAGTGTAAGGTCCTATATGACCGCGTATATTACTTGTGAAGTTTGTTTCAGGGCTGTGTCAGTATATTCCGTTTTTTTTAATAATTCCTGGGTTTTCCCCTTTTTGATCCATTTGTACTGTTGAAGTCCTTTTTGTCCTGCATGTCACCTTATGTTTCATGCTATCGTCCATACAACAAACACAACACAAACATCCATGCCCCAGGTGGGATTCGAACCCACGATCCTAGCAAGCGAGCGGCCGAAGACCCACGCCTTAGACCGCACGGCCACTGGGATCGGCTAACCGTTGAATGCTTGGGCGAGTGGTGATTAATGGATTTGGAAGGAAGGGATTATGAAATAATCGATATTATATTCAGGTTTCTTCTCGGAAGTATTGACAAAAACCACGAAAACTTTGCAGTAATTACGGAAATTTTGGGCATAGATTAAAATGGAGATATTTTCAAACCAACAGCGGTAAAACCTGCTGTGTGTGATACTGTATAGAGTTTGGTAGACGGGTACCAATAATTCGAGGGACCTTTTTGCACCCATCTTCAGGATTGTGATAGAAGCAGCGGATTTTTAAGAAACATCGGTATTCGTCTACCAAACTATACGGCGTCATATCCCAGAAAAGTTACGTTGATAATTACTACCATGAGAGCATCAAATCTTGTTTGTGCTTCGAAGCGTTTATATTCGAAATAGTAATGTTGGTCCATACGTCGAAACGGTCATACTTGCAAAGGTAAAGGTAAAGGTAAAGGTCATCCTGTAACATGCCGTTATGGACACAGAAGGGGGAGTAGAGGTATAGCTCCTTTTATGCTTAACCTCTGTGCTAGATGGGGGTGGGTTTTCAGTGCTACGCCCCGGCCACTTTATTCCCGGGAAAGAGCTTATTACGGATAATATGGGAGCAGTGGCGGACTGGGTCTAAAAATATTGGTTGCCAGAAGACAAAGGGGGCCCACCCACAACTATAAGGCTATAATGTAATTTTTATAAGAAATAAATAACATTTTCAAAAAATACATAAGTGGAAAAAAGGTACAATTAAAATTTTTGCGAAATAAATGTATATTTTTTAGTAATTACAGTGTACATATATTGTACATATTACTGGCAGTATACAGTAGATACTAAATGTAAATACAGATTGTTATTATTGAATTTTTAAATTATTTTTTTAATTTTAAATAAATGGTGGATTTTATTAAAATTTTTTATTAAAATAGTAATACAACGTAAATTTCAGTTGCATACAGTAATAATATTGGAACTTCTATTATATTTTCAAGCTACTGAAAGGTCATTAACATTTTTAACATATTGTCTAATGTTTAAGGGGGCCCACTTGCCATCGGGCAAGCTGACACCCTGGCCAGTCCGCCACTGTATGGGAGGCTGGGTGGGCGTCAAGGCCGGTCTTTACGGATATGGCGATGAGAAAATCTCTTCCCTCTCCACAGGGGATCGAACTCCGGACCTTCTGGCCCGTAATCAGTCACTATCCCGGCCTCCCATGGCTGCTCGCGCCTTAACACGTTTCATAAGTTACGTATTCCAGTTAAAATAAAGTCAACTGCCTATATTTTTCCCACTACGTGGGACTGAGAAATTAATTTTGGTTACGCAGGAAGCCTGCATTAAAATGGTCACTCAGACATACGGGAGGTGAAGGGGATAGACCCCGGTGTGCACTCAAACCGTGTAGCTGGTTGCAAATTTTTCTTTCGAAACGTTAGTTTTCATCGATATTTTATGCAATAGAGAGTCAAATTAAGGAATAAAAATATTTATATTGTAGTGAAATATCTCCATCTTGTGCTGCATTTAAGAGTGATTACCTGGCTCCTGGCTAGAATTTGGGGAAGCATTTGATTTTTTTATGAAAGTACCGTGGACGCAGAAGGGAAACCCACCAAGTCCAACACTCGGAAGTTTTGAGAAAAATGAGTACAAAAATTTGAACAAGAATTTAATAATAATGATTAATTTATTGTACTTCGAAAAACTGTGTTTTGAAACGACATTTATGAATGTAAGTACAAATATTTATTCAGGATCTCCGTAGTTAATATTTTGTTAAAATAGCTTTTGAATGTAATAATTACGACCTATGAACGTGGTTGTTTTTCCGTGTACTCCCACGATATTACATAAATGCTTACCTTACTTTGCAACTTAATAGTATATATTTTACCTTTTTATTTAGTAATTAACATATTGCCTAACGAAGTACAACAATGTTGGCGGTATTCACGCTACTGTGGTTTCGTGCAACAATGTAAACTTGTATTGTGTGTGCCATTTAACTACTTACGTCAGTCTGACATTGGTCCATAGTATATCTGCGTTACTGGTACGGATAAACGCTGGTGTATGCCAGTATTCAGTGAAAATAAGGAACGTTCTGCCATCTCTTGAGAGTTAAGCTAACCATTTGCATTTTCCTGCAAACAACTTGTTCTACCAAGAATAGACCAAAATACTCGTATTGTCATTGTAATCAAGATCTCGCATGGAAAGAGTTAACATTTGTTTTTGTTCTGCAGATACAAATGGATTAGCAGAAATTTTGATCTTATATTCCTGCATCTTGTACCATATTACAAATATTCGGGTGTGTTATACGCCATATAGTCACGCAACACACGTTTATTAACAGCTTTATGAACTGAAGTGACATCGCCACGCACCAAATATGAGTTTCGTACGTAAACAACAAACGTATATACAGAGTCTTTCTTTCATTGTCTCACCAAGCACGGCAGGTTTAACAATGGAAAGCTTCCTTCCGCGTTGGCATTGGCTTTGGCGTTTTAGAGGTGAGGCACATCGCTTATTTTATAAAGTTTTTTACCCCCTTGAATAGTGAAATTCATACAAATTAAGTAGAAAAGCTCAGATTCTTCCTCACAGAGAACCATTCAGTGTCAAACATAAATAGAGATCGGTTAATGCCGTAAAGGAAAATAATCATATAGAACTATGCCCGGTGTGGGTAAAGTAAAGTTTTTAATGTTACAGAAGGCGTTACATATAGTTACCACTGGGCTTTATACAGGCAATGGGGTAAGCGGTGGCGCAGTTGCGCCGAAACTCAGAATGTCACGGGTTCGATTCCTGATGGGGCCATTGCAATTTTTCATTGACTTCATCCTTCCTGCCGCACTTGGGCAATGGGATCGACTCAGCACCTAACAGAAATGAGTACCAGGGATATCTCGTGGGGGTTAATCCGGCCGGTGCGTAGGACTGACAACCTTGCGACCATCATGTGCTGATGGGAAATTTTGGGAGCCTCAACTTCCTTGATCCTAAGGGCATATTCAGGCCTATGTAGGGATAGCTTTACCTTTTCATACAGTCAGTAAATACATTATGTGACTGTATAAATATATTCGATTAGCAACGACTTCTGAACATCAAATTCAGCCATCAGTCTATCGTATCGACCTTTAGCGACTTGCTCAATTTCTGCCATCTATTTGTACTTACAAGGATACTAACGCAGTTCAGTCATTCTATCCCCATATACCAAGTCACTCTTCTAGGTAATGATGCCGTACTCCAGGTGGAGTAATTACAGGTGTCTCGCGTTATGAAACAGTCGAGAGGTACTCATGTTTGGTCGGTATTGCTGCCTCGATCTTTTCGGATAAAGTGTTATCTGTGACTACTAGTAACGCTGTCTCTCAAGAACATATTGAGTTACGTGATATGGATAGTCGGTGAATGTGTAATTTCGTAGCGTCCCTCAGTTGCCCGGGTCAATGACGGCGTTATCTGTGTAAGTCATAGAGAGATAGGAATTGTCAAATTTTCCTGCTGAAAGAGAGGGCATGTCAGTAGTCATTATCTCATAAACGGCACGATTTTCGGAAAAATGTTATTGAATATAAAGTGTGTGTTTTGATTTTCTGTACAATATTTGTCTGAAACATTTCTAATTATAAGAAGAATTGAGTAAGGTGTTATCATAAATGTACATATGTCTTCATGCAAAGTGCCTTTTATTCTTGTCAGATTTTAATGGAATTTGAATTTTCTCGGCAGATTTTCGAAAAATATTAAAATATGAAATTTCATGAAAATCCGTCCAGTGGGAACCGAGTTGTTTCACGCGGGCGGACAGACAGACGGACAGACATGACGAAGCTAATAGTCGCTTTTCACAATTTTGCAAACGCGCCAAAATTTTCCATTGCCGGGAATCGAAACAGGATGGTCCAGTACTACTACTGCTGCTGCTACTACTACTACTACTACTACTACTACTACTACTACTACTACTACTACTACTACTACTACTACTACTACTACTACTACTCTATCCCTCCATGGGTAGTGTAAACAGACTAGGGAGTAAATTCCATTTTATCTTTGGTTGTCTTTTAGGTTCGCAATAAGGGAAAGAGAGAGATGCAGGAAGCAGAAAAGGTGTTTCTTCTTTAACATCTTTACACAAGTCAGAAGCAATAGTATGCATTCGTTGCTGATAGAAGATAACTGTGGTCAGATTTTATATGCCATTATTCTTTTTAATGCCGCCAATAACAAACATTCCGCCCACAGAAACACAGTTACAATTCTTTATTTGTTAACTCTTACTTTGTTGGCTAATTGCACGCGCCATATAACTAAGAACTTCCTGTTGGAATACATTTAGGCCTACTTTGATACAAAGGCACATGAAGTCTGAGTATCTCTGACCTCACGTGTTTCGGTTTTACATTGGTGTTCTATGAAGTGGCTGGTGGGTATTTCTTCTGCCCAAGAAGATGGATCGATGTTTTTGTGGGTGGTGTGGTGGATTGCATTAGTGGTTAAGAAGAAGTTGGTTTACGATGGATGCTTATAGGTGCTTGGATGTATGGATGGGTAGAAGAATGAATGTAATCGGTGTTGAATACAAGTTACAGAAATGTACAGACACTCCCTGACTTACGCAGTAGTTACCTCCGGAAGTTCCGGCTCAAGTCGAATTTTGCGCAAGTCGAAATTGAGTATGCGAATGGTCAGTTCTATATGTATATAGAATGGAGTCCAGTTTCAATCCAGCTCCGACACACTGAAACGTGATTGGCCACGGCATGACCGTCCCGCAGCCTGTGTTATCGCCCAGCAGTATTCTTTCGCCACCTTTGTCTCACTGCGCTCCCATTCCCGCAAGTAAAAATTCGGCCTGCGTGTTAAAAATGTTATTATTTAATTTTTAATTTTTTGTTTTAAATTTTGTGATTCTAAAATAGCTTTACTTGAAATTGAGTATGTCGGGGAGCTTGTGTACGCATTAACCTTTTGAAGCTCAGTGGTAACCACATGTACCACCTACTGTAACATTTACAATCTCTGCATTTTGCCCACATAATATATTTGTGTCGTATGATCTTCGCAATCAACAATAATTTTCTCCGTGAACAAAATTATGTGGCGGACGTTAGTACGGCAAAGGCACTCTGCCTGCCGTAAGACAAAAATTGACTTTTTACACAATTTAGACGAAGTTCAGTCTTTGATAGCCGTGCAGTGACTCAGGCGGTTAATTCCCGGCCTTTCACCCCGAAGGCCCCTGTTCGAGCTCGGTATAGTGCGTGTGGGATTTGTGGTGAACAAAGAGGCATTGGCACAGATTTTTCAACGAGAAATTCGGTTTACCATATCAATATCATCCGACTAATGATCCGGGAAAGTTACTCTCAACAGAAGGCCAAGAGGGTGATATCTCGGGACCTTCCAACAAAACTGATGCTTTTTTCATCGGAAATCGGGAAACATTAAGAAAGAAAAGTAATTTTACATTTTTTACACTCTTCGAAGGGCGAAAGAGCTTAGAAATACTAAATTCCTGTACCTGGTATGTATGTGTATATATAATGTAATAAGGTAAGTTTACTGTACGGGATGTCAGCTTTCTATCCCCGACAGAGATGCAGGACATTCTTCCACACTGTCCCAAGAACAGAAATGAATATGACTCATTTATATAAGCCGGAAAGTCGCGGGTTCGATTCCCGATGGGGTCTTGGGATTTTTCATTTATTTAATCCTTCCCACCGCACTATGGCCCTTGGGTCGACTCAGCCTCTTAACAGAAATGAGTACCAGGGATATGTCCTGGGTGGCCGGTGCTTAGGGCTTACCACCTTCGTGAGCCGATTGTCTAAAAATTCTGAGAGCCTCAACCTCCTGGAGCCCTAAGGGCCTGGCCAGGCCTTTAATGGAATAACTTTACCTTTACCTTTACCATTATTTTATATAGGAAGTAAAGACTGTAGAACGTGAATTCGGAATTGTTTTACATGTAGTGCCGATAAGATTATTGTTAATGTGTGGAGCATTACTTACTGTCAGGAGTCCTTGAAAATGTCTTGCTTTTGCGAGTTGGTTTCCACAGTAGGCCTACAGCGTATATTTGCAATAAGGAAACAATGTGACAGCAACCAAAATACACAGATATCTGAAGTTTTACGGCTGGAATTATTTTGGTTTGTGGTCTTCTGGCTTCTGACACCGTTAAAACTTGTATTTTGTTGCTGTAGTTTCGGAGGAACCTGCTGCCTCCTTTTTAAAATACAGGTCAGCAGAGAGAGCAAGTTGCTCTTAAGGCCTGGATACCACCTACCAGGCAACACGTGTACTTCAAACGTTGAATATCTGGGAAATCGTTGTGACCAAATTTGAATTTTCACGGAACACCTCTAAAGTAAATGTGTATTTTTGGATTCAAGAAGGGTATAACGGTTTTTTAATGTATAAATTTTATTTTAAAAATAAAATTTTTATTCATATTTGTAAAACACAAGGTACTGGTAGTGGTGATTTACGCTGAAAATAAATCCAGTGCCAATTATACACAAATGATGGAGAGGGAAATGAAATTTAAAAATATAAAATTATACTTACCGTTTTCATTATAAATGAAGTGTGCTTGCGGAACCAATGAAAAGTGACCCACGGGACCGGAGCACCCTTTCAGTACCACTAACCTATGACACTGTCAGACTTTTGATAGATCATTACTAATGAATTCCGCAGTTTCGTATGCAGTAGAGGTGTCATGTTCGTGGAAGGGGAGTAATTGAAATGCTAGTTGTTCCTCATACATTTAAAATCAGTTTACCTGCATGCGTGTATTTCTGCTTCTCTCCATTGTGCAGAGTTTTCTCTGAAGAGAAATTCTGCAAATCCCCTGTTGTTATGGAACAATACGTTTATTATCCTCGTCGCTACGAAACCTCGTAATTGGATCCTATCCTGGGGCAGTCCGTTCTTGCTGACATCCTTGCAACCTATTTTTCTAAGATTATTTTTAACTCTTATTTTCGTCCAGCTTTCAGCCTCCCACATGACCGGACGTTTCCGTCAACCGATTATCACGCCGTCTTCGAAAGGTCCAGAGTTCAATTCTCGGCCCTGATTCCAGTTATCTGAATTTCATCCTGTTCTGCAGTGCCTCCTGGTAAAATTGTAAGATAATAGATTAAATGGCTAATGTTCTGTTTCTCCTACTGCCGAATATATTCATAATTATCCTCACATTCGGTGCTCCAAAGTCTGAAGCTGTCTAGCAGAGCCCTTCTTGAAGGTCAGCCGAACCAACAATGACAAGGTTTTCTTCATTGTCACTGGGAAAAGTTTAGAGTAATACCAAAAACTAATCCCCAGTTTTAACTTCCCCATCTCCTCCAGTCATTTTCTTCTTCAATGGCTCGACAGCCACCTGGGGGCCTAGGCCGCCTCATTTTTCGATGCTTCACGATCACACTCAGACACACCACACTCGGTAGGACTCCTCTGGACGAGGGACCAGCTCGTCGCAGAGACCTCTACCCTCAAGTCATTACCCTTAATAATTCTACTATTCGTTGCAGATGAGAAAATTGCTTAATCCAAAACTCAATTAACGACGTGTGTGACACCAGGAAAGGCAAAGACAAGCGAATGTTGATAGAAAAACTGGTTACTCTAGCGAATGTTTTAGAAACCCATGTCAAATTCTATTCTCGAGGCCCTCCTGTCAGGAAATTTATGGAGCCCGTATGACTAGGTTTAAATAAGCCTATTTAAAATTAATTCTCTATCAAATTTAAGGTGGTCTGTTTAGTCCGACTGGGAGGGTTGTTAAGGGGCACGTTTTTATACTATGCATGGAAATAGTACGACGAATACTGCCTTATGTCCCTCCAATTACAAATGATCAAAGGGCGTTCGAGGGGGGTTTGGGGGTGATATAATGAATGTACTGCCTTGCAAGAGAGGTGGGTGAGGTGGGGCGGGGAAGTTGTGGTCACGCAGAACCGAATTCGGTTGCGTGTATAAGGGTGGTTTGCACTTCTCTTACTTTCCCCCACGACACAGTTTCATCCCCCCTCATAATTTTCACAGTTGCCAGATGGTACTATTTCTAAAATAAAGAAAATAAGAGTGCAAGTATTATTTACTTGTTTTAGGTAACCACATTTTTAACTGTTGCACTGGGAATGGTAAATGATTTGTTTCGAAACAGACTCCGGGCAATTATTCGGAGTAGGCTATATTTGTGTGTATGTGAGATTCGAATTTCTCACAGCGGTGCTGATGAATCCAATTTTCTTGAATACGACGTCCATTAGATTGGTATACAAGTCCATGGTTTCTGAGGACTTTACTCCATCTTCAGGGTAGTCCAAGGAATGACTACTGACGTTTGTGTAAGTAGGCACCTCCAACAATATGGTTCATATATATACCAACCTACACGGCGTCATATCCCAGAATATCGGTGCCTTTATGTATGAGGTGTTGCAGAGTGCTTAGGCATAACATCACTTAGGAAGACCAGCGGTAAGACATGATAGCTACTTTCCATCTATATTTGCGACAGTGAAAATATGTAGGCAGATTCGCCCTTTAATCTATCTTCCTTTCTCGACGAAGGATTCTGACATTGCCGTGCTGTCTGTGTTTGTCTGTGTGTACCCACTGTAACTTTGAAGTTAGGTGATCTCTTTTCACCAAATTTGGTTTAAACAGTAAGCCAATGGATTTCACCAACTGGAAGTAATTTATTGCAATCTGCAGTTACATCAGATGGACATGCGAGTTAGCGACGTCCTAACCACTTCGTTTAGGGCCCTCAAATACTGTGTGGTCGTTTTTTTTTTCTATGGCTCGACAGCCCTATATGGGCCTGGGCCTCCTCGTTTCGTCGAGGTTTCATGATCACACACATTAGACACACCACAGTCGGTAGGACTCCTCTGAACGAGGGACCAGCTCGTCACAGAGACCTCTACCTGAAAACACACAACACTCACAAGAGACAGACATCCATGCCCCCGGTGGGATTCGAACCCACGATCCTAGTAAGCGAGCGGCCGAAGACCAACGCCTTAGACCGCACGGCCACTGGGATCGGCACTGTGTGGTAGTAACAGTTGAAAAAATATACTGCCTTGTGCACTTTTTCTTTATTGTTAAGTCTGATGTCCATAAGTAATACATTGTCAGTTAGGACAGTGAAATTTGGTGTGGAGAGGATTATAAACATTTCTGTAGGTACATGATAAGTAAAATTATTGTGCGTCAGCTAAGGATGACAAACATGTCAACGGTCCGAATCCTCGAGGTCTTATTCGACGTGTTTAACACAGACGCTGTCCATACTTAAGTAGGAAATTCTTCACAAGAATAAAGTAGATTAAAAAGAACAACAGTCAGATATCTATACGTGTAGATATCCATGAAATAGACCTATAAGAAGAGACTCAGTGACGTATGGTCAGAATTCCTTGTTTCTCTGACAAGTCTGATATGTTCAGTTTATGAGGGACGTTATTGTTACTCGATTAAAAAGTGAATAATCGCGCTCGGGCTTACCAATTGTGACTGAATAATCGCGGTTGGATATGCATACTGTCTCAGAATAATCGCTGGTGGATATGCCAAGTGTGGCAGAATAATCGCGGGTGGATGTGCCAGGTGTGACAGAATAATCCCAGTTAGATATGCATAGTGTAGCAGAATAATCGCGTTTGGATATGCGAAGTATGGCACAATAATCGCCGTTGGGTATGACAAGTGCGGCAGAATAATGGCATGCTATATAGAAAGTTGACATTTTGATGATTTAGGCACACTTCTCTTGACGTTTGTGGAATTTAATTACGGTTTTACAGCCAAATGGGTTCACTGTTCTATTGGACAGTTTTAATACTAGAATAAAAGAAATTGTGAATGTCTCAGAATGTTGTGGAATTGTACATTAACGCCATTTCTCAGCAAGAGTGAATACACTGTGCATTCAATTGAGGTAGAACACAACCGCAACACTGTCTGGTTGGACTCACTCTTGTCCACGGTGGAAACCACGGAACACTATGCCAAAGGGTTAATCCGGTGTCTTGCGTCACTGCCACCCCTTGATCAATTAAGCTTCGTTATTAGCCTTGGTTAATTACCTGACCTTTACCATCACTTTTTAGCTGTTAACGAACTGTACAGTATTGTTATTTGCCACAGACGTTGGATAAACGAGGAGTAGAGGGAGGTTGGGGATTTACCGAACATTGAACCAACGCCGAATTAAATTCTTGTAACTTCAGTTTGTTTTCTCAATCTGCATAAACCTTGTTATTGCAGGATGTAGATAAATGACGGATTCTGCATCTTTTTAGGCGGATTCGCAAAATTTCGAAAAGCGACTATTAGCTTCGTCAGTGTCTGTCTGTCCGTCCGTCCGCATGGAACAACTCGGCTCCCACTGGACGGATTTTCATTAAATTTGATATCTATGTATTTTTCGAAAATCTGTCGAGAAAATTCAAGTTTCATTAAAATCTGACAAGAATAAAGGGAACTTCACATGAAGCCCTGTGTACATTTATGATAATATCTCGCTGAATTCTTCTTAGAATGAGAAATGTTTCAGATAAAAGGTGCAGAGAAAATCGAAACACACATTTTGTGTTGAATAACATTTTTCCGAAAATCGCGCCATTTATGAGATAATGTGGAAAAATATGGTAGAGACAGACAATATAATACGGCACATGCTCTTTGCGTGCTGGGTAACTAAGGCTACAAACACTCAGAATATGTAATACTTACTGCTTTTCTACGGGAACATTTGTTACTCGAACAGGTCTCAATGTCACGTTATACGTACATTACATGTCTTGTTACCATTCATGCTTGTATTCCCGTGCGCGAACCTATAACCTTTGTTTTTGAAATAACTTCATTAAGGACTGGTTATTTATTAAGCTAGTTTTGAACCAGAGCCCCTCGCACTGCGTGACTGGAGGCAGACCTCTCTTTCCATAATCGTGTGGTGTAGGTCAGGGATACGTTGGCCATACAGGCAGAGGCGAGGTGCGAGCGAGAAGTTTCACCTCGTATCAGGATCAATAGAAGTCAGAAGCATGGAGGGGACGTTTCGAGGGTAGGGTCAGTGTCGGTGTGAATAATGTGGATGTCAGTGTCCCTTGCTGTTACGAAATCTCTCTTCATGGTCGGTGCTGTTTTACACACCTGAGAATTTAAATGTTTATCTTCTTATTTAACCAAGCATTTTGGCTGAAGTGGTAACGCTTTTGGCTTGTGTTTTAAAGGTGACCGCTTTGAATCTTGACATTGAAAAGGTGTATTCTTACTAACACTTTGCGTCGTTTTCCCCAGCCCCCTCCCCCAAATAACTGGCGGAATATTACCTCAAATTATGTATCACGACCCATTTCTTCGGCATTCATTAACTCTATTTAGCCTACACCGTTTCCTTCCAAATCCTTTCCAATTCAGCATTCATCAGTCAACCTACAATTCGACATTACATAATTTCTTTTACATTCTACTGACAGAGTTGTGAAATGAATAGTAAAGAACGGGTGTTCTGTAAGCCCTCGTCCAACGCGGTTCTGTCCAGCGCGGTTTGACTATAGGCGGTTGAAAATAATTAAATGTACAAGCGAAAAAATACGCCGAACGCTCAAAAATTTAAATGCACGCGGATAAACGCGGGCGGTTACTCACTGAACCGTCGCGGAAACTGGCAGCATCAGCTACCGAAACACTGCGTAAATTTTTAATGTCCAAAATTGTATGTAGGTATTTTAAGCGATGGTTTTTAGGGGGGGGGGGGACCCAGTTTTTCCCAGAAGAAGTTGGCGCAGCGCGGATTTACCCAACACGCTATTATCACTCCTACCCCCACGTTGTAGGAGGTATCACTATATATGTATTTTCACTCTCATACCAACAGCAGGTAAATTATAATTTTATGTGTGTTAATATTTACGCTTTCAGATAAGAATGGGAGGACAGGAAAATTCTGAAGTGTAACGTAACAAACCTTCCCGAGAATGACATTTTACTAATTATCCTTGAATATAATTCTGAAAATATTCACCTTCCCTAAGATTTTCAGTGGGACATGCATAGCACAGTATGGTCACAAATTGGTCATCTGTACATCAGAAGTACTGCTTGTGCCCGCTGCTTCATTAAAGAATATATATACTATTATTTTGCCCAATACATTAATCTCCAGATAAATAATTGTTATAGGGCGATGTAATGTGTGCTTTCGTTTATATATTCTACATTTGAGTTGGTTCATATCGTACATTTTTTTTTAAATTTTGTCTGTAACAAGTAGGATTGCTCCTACGTTTCCGTCACCCTGATACAAATTCTAGTTGCATCGTTTTCAAAGCCGGAGTATAATAGGAAATCCGAATCCGCCTGAGTGCAGGTTGCTCGGCATGCGAAGACATTCTTAAAATACAGAACTCAGGATTATCCTCCCATTTTACGAGTAGCTTATTCAAAATATATCTGGACCCCAGTCAACACCACTGCTTTCGTGAGTGGCATTTCAAATGGGTCTCCTGATTCCACAATAAGAATGGAATTTGTAACACAAAAACTAGGGTCCCACTCTGTCCTTATCTAACTAACTCCATGGAGCAGAGTCCTTCTTGAGAAGTTAACAGGTCCTCAGCTAGTCAAGAAATTCCCCGCGTTTTATGGAACCCGAAGGTTCATTACCGCACTCACAAGAGCCCGCCACCTGTCCCTAACCTGAGCCATATCAATCCAGTCCATGCTCCCCCATCCCACTTCTTGAAGATTCATTTTAATATTATCCTCCCATCTACGCCTGGGTCTTCCAAGTGGTCTCCTTCCCTCAGGTCTCCTTCCCTCAGGTCTCCCCACCAAAACCCTGTATGCACCTCTCCCCTCACCCAGGAAAGTGAAATTGCCTTTGTGATACGCCATGAAGGCATATAGGAGCGTGCAAATGTGGCTGTGCGCATAAATAAGTTTAATTACCAACAAATTGCACAACAAATTTAACTTATCCACATACAGGAGACAACTCCAACATGTCTGGCTGTTTCTTATAGCCATCTTCAGGGAGCACTGATACACAAAGGATGTATATAGTTAAAATGTAACGTCGTTGGTAGTAAATGGTAAAATACATTGTAAATATTTTATTACAATACCCATGTGCGGTGTTGACAGTATATACAGATTCAAATTATACAGGACTCGATAATTTTAAGTGCACCCAAACATCTGAAATTGATAAATTCACTTCTTATTCAATTCTTAACGTCGGCCCTAGATGGAGAAGAATTGCTCCAGGGAAATGAACCTCCGGTACTCATTAAATGCGAGTTTGGTGGGTTTCAGAGCCGGGTGGGCGCTTTGGATTAGAGCAAAACCTCTTTCTATTGCCGGAAATAGCACAACCTTTTCTCACTCTTCCATCCCGTAGCTTAATCACTATACCAACCACGCTATTTATGTCCTGAAAT
Source organism: Reticulitermes speratus (assembly GCA_021186555.1). Lineage (NCBI taxonomy): Eukaryota > Metazoa > Arthropoda > Insecta > Blattodea > Rhinotermitidae > Reticulitermes > Reticulitermes speratus. The sequence goes on along the minus strand of JAJKFL010000003.1, from coordinate 11,304,109 downwards.
TAAAATATAACAAGGAAATATATTCGTCTATTCAGTTGAATTTGAACAACTTCAACACAAATGTATTATTACAGATACACAGAAAAAGGTTTAGGAACTGTAGGTTTATGTATCTTGTTCGTCGTTTGGTATTACGGAAATAACATGACTCTGCGGAAATTGCATACTTTTCCGTCCTGTGGCTAAAGGGTGGCGGACTGAGGTTTTAACCATAACTAACTAACTAGCTAACGAATTAACTGACTAAACTACTAACTAACTACATGGAACAGAGTTCTCCTGGAGAATTTAACAAGTCCTCAGTAGTCGATCAATTCCCCGCTTTTCATTACCACATTGACAACAGCTCGCCACCTGTAATATCCTGAGTCAGATCAATCCAGTCCATGCCTCATCCCCCACTTCTTGAAGTTTTATTTTAATATTATCCTTCTATCTGCGCCTAGTTCTTCCAAGTGGTCTATTTCCCTCAGGTCTCCCCACCAAAACCCTGTATGCATCTCTCCTGTCCCCCATACGTGCCACATGCCCTGCCCATCTCATTCGTGATTTCATCATCCGAACAGTATTTGGTGCGTTCAGCTCATGAAACTCCTCGTTATGTAGCCTTCATCACCCGCTTGTTATCTCGTGCCTCGTAGGCCCAAATATATTCCTCAGCACCCTATCAAGTTTTAACCATAACTAAGAGTTATTCCTAAATCCAATATATCTGGTAGGATTTATCCAATTGTGTCTGTTATTTATCAGATGAATATTAAACAAAGATGATAAATCAGGTCATCGTAATATTCACAGAGGATAATCCGACATTTTTTTCCCAACATTTTTTAGAATTACCAGGAACACGATGATGACACATACGAGTATATTACCTAGACGCCTGGACTTATGAAACACGAACTAACCCCACTCCGTAGAGTCCGACAGAAAGAGCTGTTTTCAGTGAGTGACTGATCCAGTCTTTCTGTCTGGCCCACCGCAGTAGGAGCCTCCCCAGTATTTCACCTGAGGAAGAGAACAGATCCAGTTTCCAAACGTTGTGTTCTTTTCTGAAAACTGTGCGTCGGACCGAGTTCAGTCCAAAAAAAATATCGGTCGTAAGTGAAATATACAACTGTCAGAACCCTTTACAACTTACCGGAAAAGGTGTCATGTAACGTCCATTGCATATGGGACACGGGACGTTTCTGCAGGCTCATATAAATAAGTACGTACCGTTTGTGGTCCTGGTGTTGAGACGGTTGGTAGCGTCTGAAGTAATGTAATGTGAGAAATGTCTTAGAAGTTCTTTTAAAATTAGTTCCCATTGCCATCCTTCTCCCGTAGCCAGAAAAGACCTTGCAGAATAGTGAAAACAATTCCTATCAAATTTAGTGGCATAATTAAGAGATTCAGCACTCCCATTGGTTGAATCCTGTTAATTGTAATCATTTACGAACTGGATATCATTATTTTGCTTCCAAACATTCAGAACACTTGTATTGAAAACAGCCACTTTTAGTGCGAATTCATTCATTCTTCATTCATTCATTCTGTAGTCTGTCTTACGACAGGTCCGTAGCCTCTTCCAAAGCGAGTTCTCCACAGGTGCGATCTATGCTTCCTCTTTCAATTTCCAGTATCATCTCTTTTCCTTAAGGTCATCCAGTAGCTGCTTACGCCTTCTTCCTCGTCTTCCCGTCATTTTTATCTTTTCTCTCTATCTTTCCTTCAATCACGTGTTCTAGAAGGCAGTTTCGACGTAAGATGTGACCAATCCAGTTAGCCTTTCTTCTTTTTATTGTATGTAGGATATTCCTCTCCTCCTTAACTCTATATAATACTTCCTCATTTCTCACACGATCAGTCCAACTGATCTTCTCCATCCTTCTCCAGCACCACATTTCAAAACTTTTCAGTATTTCTGATCTACTTTCCGAGATGCGATATATTACAAAGAATTTCCAAGGTAGGGAGGAGAATGTATTTGAAAGGTGTAGGATGGGTAGTAGATAGTTAGTCCGAAACCATCTTAGGCTTCAGTGCATGATTACATTAATCTGAAATTTTAACAAATGTAGAAAATTATTTTAAGAATTTTTCAAGCTCCTCACTTACATACAAGTGAAACTTTTCTTGTTCTTTTCGGCTGTGGGAGAATTATTGTAAGACTAGGAGCCATTTGCAATTTCCAGAAGACCCGACGACAGTGACGACATGGTACTTTAATGCCTGTAGAACTAGGAGAGGAGAGGAGAGGTATATTTTAACCATTAAAACTCAATGTCATTACTACAAGATTTATTTTGTATATTTCAAATAGTTTGTTACATTGCTGGTTGAAATTGCTGTGGTTAAAAGAAAGTATAAAACCGTATGAAATATTGTTATAAGATACTTAGTCTGTCTGTAGCAGAACAGCGCTTGGAATCATTAATCTGAAATTATTCCTGGCTATATGTCGAGAATCTGCTTGTGGTCATGATACAATATACATAATACTCAGTGAACATGAAGCACGGTATTCATATTCCCATCCACAGATATCGGTTTTCGTAGTACACTATATAAACATATACATACAATATTGTATACATAGCAAAGACAACATAAACACTCTCTTCTTACATAAATATTATATCATATTATATGAAAAATTGTAAAAATGTATTATACCTGCACCTGCCGCAGAAATTTTGATTTTCGTTACTGCAAAACACTCCATACAAACATCACTCAAGTTCTCTCGAATCAAGCCAGCAATCACACCAGCATTTCATAAACGTCCAACCATATCTTTATAAGGATCGTGCTCATGACCTTGGCACTTCAGGTAATTTATAATATTGGTAGGTCATGAGTACGTAAGTTAGACTTTGCAGCTCTTCAACCTAAGATTAACAAGCATATAGTCACTCTGAAGTGTCAAAATATTTGGCCACTCGTAGTGGGCTAACTCTACCCTAATGTAGGTGAAACGTATGCAAGTAACCCACCCCCTCACAATTTGCATGTCATCTGTTCGGTATCAACAAGGAACTTTCAAACATCCTAAGGAAACTACCATACCGGTTTTGTTATCCCAACAACTTTCAGTGACATCAATCCACATCACTTTGTAAATTACGTGGGAGAATGACAGGTGTTTGAAGAGAATGGAACAACTTTGTTATATTGACAGTTTCATTAAGATACACGGTCTCTTAATTGTTTCAGACAAACAGAATATACGTATGTTTATGTAACGGATAACATAGTGCTGCAATGGAGGAACTACACTGTTAAGTCATCAGGTCCATAAATAAATAAAAAATAATATTGTGATATTTCGTTTGATCTTACTCATAAGGCGAATGATTTGGAAGGTATTGGAGGTGGGTTATTTTACTCATACTTGCAATAACACAGTTAATTAATCTGAGTGCTTGAGGAACTTTGGACAGCATCACAATATCTTAACTAGATGTGGAACGGTTGACTGTATAGTAACCAGTTGGGATAACCTGAGTTACGATATCAGGGGATTCTTATAATAAAGCACGCTGCGTGTAAAGTTTTTCCTTCCAGTAGTTGTTGTGACTTACATATTTTTTACAAACCACCCTTTTTCATGTAACTCAGTTTTAGCACTCATCTCAGTAACAAACCAATCGTGTAGTTAGACACAGTAGTTGCTATAATACAACGTAATGAACCATTGATTGTTTCCTAAAAGCAGCTCTTATCAACAATCGTAATGTCTCAGTGCTACAAGTTGTAGTAAGGAACATTAAAATTCCATTTAATATTTGTCTATTTGAAACGCAATTGGCTTTGGATTACTTGTTCATAATCACTGCAAGTAACAAAAATAATCATTGTTCCAAATGGGAAGGTAACACAAATTTTAATTCCGATTTAGAAAGATTATTTTAGATTTTACGAATTAAATTAAATGTTAATGAAGTTCTGTTTTCACATTATGTGATAACACGCAAATGTGATCAAATAAATTTGAAATATATTTTAAAGTTTTTAGATGCCTAGTACAGAATATGTATTAAAATCAGCAACGTTTATAATCAATTGAACGTGCAATCCAAAGCTACCAATCAAATCCCTCCACAGAACTCTTAGCATTATGTCCAACAAACACGAAGTGCAACGTTACTACTGTATAAGAACGTACACAATAAACTAAGCACAAATATTCATGTGTTTTGAATATTTTATTTACGTAAGAACAAAATGGCACTTCATAAATTTTATTAATATTTGGGATATTGATGAAACTATTTGTAATCCACTTCTTAATAATGATAATGCATATTAGGTTTCATAATAAAACGTTAGGTGTTAACAAAATACATATTTTAAGAACTTGTTAACAAAATTTACACTCAATAATCAGACAAATCCATTTAAACACAATGGGTACGGTGATTTCCCTTTCGTGTCCGATCGTGGTTGACAATACTAAAACACAAATTGCTGCACAGTGATAAACAGTGTATTTCGCTACACCTTACTTTTTAAACAAATATGGAAATTGATGTTAAATTATGATTTTTAGTTCACATTCATGGTTGGAAACCAAACATTACAGCACGGAAACATCTAATTTGACAAAACCATTTAAATACAAGAGTAGATACTTAAATTATTCAAAACTGTACCACTTTGGATACACCTCTTACATTCTCGGTAATAATGCGCAATGTCTCTACAAGAATGAACAATAGATTGCCTTGCGTATTTAATGTTGTAAAACATTCGAAATGGAAATCATTTAATCATTGTTATGTGTGGATGGTTGTAAAATAGTGACTTAAATAAACTGCAAGAAACGTATCTCTGATATTTGTCTCATGTCTATACAGTATTTACAACTACAAACGTGTTTAATTCACAGTTTGAAAATAAACTGCCTCCTATCGCGTCAGCATGACACAAAGCTAAGGAACATAACACGAAGGAACAAGTATATATAGCCAAGCACAGCTCAATATAATATTCATTCATCACACAATGTTGTTTACAATATGATTTTGATTTTTCTCTCAGGTATACTTAACTTAGTCAAATAGGATTTAATTCTTATAAATCATAAGTTAAGGTGCAGTGGACAAATAAAACACCTTATATACGAAAGCATGATGTTTGTATAATTCTTTCTCTGCTGTATATTAACATTAGCAAATTGTATTGAATATAAGAATAAAATCTATTGTGCAAAATTCACAAACAACAAGTCTTAATTTTCGTTAGTCTAAAGGTAATTTATTAGAATGTATATTTACCTTTCAACAAAATTTTTCACAATTTTGACACTCAGCTGTCGTCTTAACTGAAAGCGCACATCTCTTAATTATTGTATTAAAGATAAAGCTCAACAACAACATAGGCAATTCAGTTTAGACGTCAGCCAAACAATTTCAAGATTACTTTCCGATCAGCAAGAGAACTTGAGATGTGGCAGAAGCTTTGCATTACATTTAGTAAATTATAAATACCCCTTTTAACACTACAACACTAATTCTAATAAATTTAATTAAAACTTACTAATGTTTCAAGTCTGTTGCATGAATAAATTTAAACTATGCTATAATTCCGAAGAATGTTCATTGAAAACGCGTGTCTTTAAAGCCATGTAAATAGCATAGGATTCTCCCTATAGGGAATTTTGATTGCTTTAGGCCTATGTGTGGTATTTGACAGTAATGTTGTGAATGGAAAAATAATTGTTCCAATCTCAATCCCTTAAGGTAGTGTCGCCAGTATTTATTACAACTCAACATGCCACTGTCCGTTATAATTTTGGCACAAATTGTGTGGAATACGTTAAATGGCTTTTGCAGAAATAATTTTGAATTTTATAAGACCTGATTAATTGAATATGCTTATTTAATGACAATTTTCTTTCAATTATTCTAAATTATTATTCAAGTAATTCTTAAAATGTTAATAATGCTACTATAGTGTTTGAAAAGTTGTTCTGACTATAATGGACCATTTTATTTTATTTTCATCTGCAAAAACTTTACTGTTGTTACTTTAATCGAGCAAGCAGCAACATGGTTCTATATATTTTCATCGTATTTGGTTACCAGCTAAATTCTTTGTGGCTGAGGTTTTAAATGAATTTCTTAACGGCTGAATTAACTGAGTCTTTGATCTACTTAATTTGGTATTAACGTTAAGCGTATAAGTAGTAAAACATGAAGTTGTACCTGTACATGACATAAAGATGTGTAGGGAGAGTGATGTTTAGCATCGCTCATTTCTAGCCTTAAGCATATAAATATTAACAGTCTGTCAGTGACAAGTATAACTCCAAGTATATGTTGCTGATTGCTAAAATAAAGTAAAAACAATATATTTAACAGTTGTGTAGATAACAAAACAAACCACTTTTTTTTTTACAAGGAAAATACACTTAATGAAATATTACAATATAACATCTGTTGAAATCAGCACTTCTCACATTTCGTTGCGTTGTTGTGTAAGGAAAGTAATGAGTTTTACACCACTTAACATCTCAAATGTGAAACAATGACGGATCTCAATTTTTTTTTTTATTTGGTGGAATTCTTGTATTATAAGCTACACGGTCACATCCGATTCTCTAATCCTTTGTCCGCATGTTTTTTCTATTAAAATCGATCCAATTTGCCCGAGGTTACATTTGTCTGCAGTTACGCGCATTGAATAAGGCTCCACGATCACGTTCAGAATAGCGTATCAGCTTGAGCAGAAAACAGCCTGCTTCATGTAGATGAATATCAATAATGCCTTGGACTCATACACTATAAGCTACTTAATGTGGTTAAATATCATACTTCTACACAAATGTTTTTGAATGATCTCATGGAAAAGTTTTAGCCTCTTAGTAACTTGAGTGGTGCAGGTATTCGCCTTTACCTCGCTGTTTTTTAATTCGCGATTCTAAAAATAAGTGACGGAAATTGGTGCATTTCACTATCGGAGGTGTCACACTTCAAACTGATAATAAATTAAGAACCGCATCGAAAATGCATTTGAAAGAACAATAAACTGATTTTTATGGACTGGAAAAAGAAAATTTAATCTTACCGTCTCCATAGCGACTACACTTTTTTTTTAAATAAATTGATGCTCGTAAAATGACTGTTTGTGTTTATAATGACAATTCTGTGAACCACTTAAAGACATGTGCATATTTATTTTAAATGTATATGTTAATTGCTCCTCGCTTATGTAATTCACTGGTTGTTACAGAAACTGACCACGACAGGCGGCTACGTTTATTGTTAAGTGCAGCGATGTAGTTTATGACGTACGACAATGTGACACAGACTATGAAAACACATTTTAGTATTCTGAAGTGATACTTTTGTTCGAAGACTATGTTGTCCTTAGACACAATCATTACAATCCTCACGCAGTTAATTTACAATATCCGGTGGTGTAAACGCAATTTTGAGAAACTGATGCCGGTGTTCGTAAAAGTATGTTCCAGAACAACTGTCTTCTTCAATTTGACTCTATCCATCCCTTTGTGTATATAGACTTACACAAATAACACTATGTATTCCAAATTTCACATTATATTCACCGTGCTTTCTGTCTTATATAATAGCTTTTATTTTAACCAACACATGCACTACACCTTTGTCGTCATATATACCCTACATATGTTTCGACTACTTATTAGTCATCATCAGGGGGATCAAAGTATATAAACACAGACTACACATCCACTATAATAGTTGGCTTACATTCAATGTTAAAACGAGATGAACTATGTTCACTATAAAAACATGTAGCATTTTTTTGCTACATGTTTTTATAGTGAACATAGTTCATCTCGTTTTAACATTGAATGTGAACCAACTATTATAGTGGATGTGTAGTCTGTGTTTATATACTTTGATCCCCCTGATAATGACTAATAAGTAGTCGAAACATATGTAGGGGTATATATGACGACAAGGTGTTGTGCATATGTTGGTTAAAATAAAAGCTACTATGTATTCCGTCTGATATAGACGGAATACATAGTGTTATTTATCTAAAACGATCTTCTTGCTTCGTTCTAACCCATAGAAAAGGCGTTAAAGTTTTGATGATCGCTGACACATGTTTATGTATAAGGTAATGCTTACTTGAGTTGGGTAAGTAAAGTCCAGACAAAGTAACTTAATACTTGGTCTCTTTTGAGTCATACATAAGAAGATACTCGTACTGGTCTGCTTCGACGTTTTATATTTAAATTATAAAATTTTTGTTTTGGGTGAATTGCTGGTTATTTTGAGACTCCGCTGCTATGTTACTGCGAAATCACTTACGTAGCTTATAGATCCAATTGTCCTTTCGTAATCATCACTAACATAGATATCCTCAACAACACTAATATCACTATACATGATTTATGACAGTGTGGGTCTCACGAACTAACAAAGTTCCAAGCCGATGGTTTATAAACCACTGCAAGTAAGTGTAAATAATCTTAGTGCATCTTACTTCATTTTCATCCATTACCAATAACGAATAAAATGCTCAGCTTGCGTTGCCTTGGCAAGAGTATCGGGAGAAGATTTTGTTTATCTAAATGTTGAAGTTGTTGCTGCTACGATGATAGTTATGATGATCATCTTAATAATCATCGTTTTCATTATCACAATCAGCATCACTATCATTATTTCATGATTCGCGGTGCAAATATAAGTCGTCGTCACTAATGGGGCAGGAGGATCTTAATGGCTTGATTATAAGCTTGTTGTTATGAATTTGCTAAGATAACGTCTTCCATTGAACTACCAAATACGAGCACGATAGCTAACATGGCTCGAGTCAATTGTAATTCTCAAACTTGTCCTGAAGAAGACAGACAGTATGCTCAGTTCAGAATTTTTACAAGTGTATTATGCGACGAAGAAACTTATCAGTGGCCTTCATATCACTTGGACTTGACACATTAGATGTGTTATACGATTACCTCAACACACAAGCAAGGGGATCGGTTGATAAAGAAACAGCGCTAGTAGTAGTAGTAGTAGTAGTAGTAGTAGTAGTAGTAGTAGTAGTAGTAGTAGTATCGTAATAGTAGTAGTAGTAGTAGTAGTAGTAGTAGTTGTTGTTGTTCTCTTTGTTGCCAATTAGGCATATTATTAAACTATTTAACCAAGAAGCAGCAACATCATTCGTGACAATCTGATTAATTCTAATCAAATTTTGGAAACATATTACTTTCCATACTACCAAACACTTTCAGTTTCTCTTTACTTCCGTTAGAGTGGCATGGTTCTCCTATCAACTGATATCACCATTTATACTTATTATAATATATTCCTAAATGAAAATCTAAACCCACCATTCTACCAACGACGTAACCATGGTAGATGGGTCTCTAATGATTACCAAGACTTTGCCTCCAAATGTAACTCAATTTCTTTCCGAATTCTGAACATGTAATTTAGAAACAAAATAAGTTAAAATATGTATAAATTTATATAAGTTTGGGTCGTTCAGTTGCAATAAGGCACCTCGTAGAAATAAACATATTAATAATATTTTGATTAATATTAATTAGAAATATATTTTATGTTTTATAATCAGTGCCATAGTTTTAATACACATCTTCATGTAAATTGCCACTTAGTGAGTCAGATTTATGCCAATTGCACGCGTGTTTTTAAGAACATGATTTGTGTCTGTCTCTTTTATTTTAAACCATGTGTAGTGGCTTTCTTTCCTATACTGATCACCCTGGAGTGAACCAGCGATAAAAGCGACATTCGAAATATTGTTATAGGTAAGGCGTGCAGCTTCTAAATGCCGTATCTTGCACGTGGGAAGTTGAGGAAATGTGACTAGATAATTATTTCTTTGTAATCTACCGTAATAATTTATGTGCAAAATGGAAAATAAAACGGAATAATCTTTATGTGTGACATCCTGTTGTGTTATGATAGTATAATATAAAAAATATGTATCAGCCAAAACACAACTACATTTAGATAACGTTTATGTGTCTACAAGGGCGACATGTTTCGGCCTATATATAGGTAATTTTCAAGCTCGCAGCAATTCGAAAAATCCATATTGAGGAATGTAATGTTTAAGTAGTTGTTTTGATGAAGATTACATAAAATAAAGGCTTCTTTATTTTAGGTAATCTTGGTCAAAACTACGACTTTTGATTGATACATATTTTGTATATTATAAAACTGAATAAATTTCCAACTTTCATTACTATTTTCATGTACATTTGTAATGACGGTTTATGTAATAATAAATTTAGATAGTATCAGACCGTGGCTGCTTCTTCATAGGAGCGTACTTCAAACTGATATCTGTAGAACGTCGTAACAACTGCCTAACTGATATAAGGGGAAATCTAAATTTATCCCTGTGCACGCCATAAAGGCTTTTGAGGGAGTTGAGGTACGTGAGAGCTCCACTTATTCTAAGCCTCGCCTCTGGATGGAGGTGAATAATCAGCTTTACACTCCGGCCGCTCTGCCCGCATTGCCCATTTAATGGGAAGCTCAATATGCTCCAGAGTTGGTCTGTGCCCTTCGGAGGATAGAAAAAGTCGTGCCCCTGCCGGGAATCGAACGGTCTGCATATGCAGGTGAATAAAGTACTTCCGCATGCTGAGTTTGAACGCAGTGTTTCATAATTTGTGCTATCATTATTATGCACTTCCGTATAGTGGTTGCGGCCTGATTTTGAGTGTAAGAATTCATTTAAATTTCAGAAGGAAGTGATTCAGTTTTCTGACTAATACGCCTAATTAAATGCGGCGAAACTGATAAAATACTAGTTACTGGGATGTACAGTTTATTTGTTTGTTTTCAACGTATTTATATTACGAGATTATTCAGAAGTTTTTTTTTGTGAAGGGCCCCGCAGCAGATAATACGGACGCACCGCAGCCTTGCGGCTTATTGTGCAACCTGTGATGCAGATGATTTGTTTTTTTCGTCCCGGTGGAATGAAATTGACAGGGGAAAACCGAAGTACTCGGGGGAAAAACCTGTCCCAGTGCCACTTTGTCCACCACAAACCCCACATGGACTGACCCGGGATCGAATCCGGCCTCCGCGTTGAGAGGCCGGCGACTAACCACCTGAGCCATGGCACGGCCTTTATTCAGAAGTTGGAAGTGTAACGCGAAACGTTTTTCATTTGTTAGTAGTTTGTTTCTTTACATTAATGGTTAAAGTAAGTAACTTCCATCGCAATTTTAAACACCCGACGTCAGACACTAACATGCCGCTTCAAGATGGCTGTCCTGTAGCCTCCTCTTGTCTCCGGTACTCCTTAATAAATTGAAGCCTGAATTTTAGTGGAAGTCTCTTTATTTAAACAGTATTATGAGGGAGGTAATTTTATGCGAGTTTTCTAGAGAACAGACGAGATTTTGGAATTGTAAATCCAGTATCTGGTTTACAAAACGAAATATGCGTATAGGGGAAGGCTTAAAGCAGAAGTCATCTGGAGAGAAAGTCTTGGCACAGTTTGCTTTCCTGTGTAGTCGATTACCAGCACCTCTGTAACTTTTCATTAGAACCCCTGAGTCATGTTAAACAGTGAAACATTAGGGTACAAAATACTTATACTGGAATCATTACAAAAAATACTCCTCATTCGACATCTTAGTATGTTTCAGAACTTGTAATACAGTAATGTATAATTTAATTAGTTCCATTAGGATTTTGTGGAGTATAAAATGAGCATTGTCTTTCTAGCATGATAATAATACATCGTTAAAGCGGCATACACTAAAATATCGCGCAGAAAATTAATAATTATTCCAACAAATCTAGGTATAAATCACGCATTATACGGTAATACGTAAATTATACTAAATAACATCAGTGTTTGCTGTGTACACATATATATTATGAAGTTCATGCCGTCAGCTTTGGTTTAAAATTCCGTGAAATCGATGTTGATGTTGGTTTTGTGTTTCTTCCTGATTAAGTTAATATAAATTAAAATATAATTTAATTGTAATAGCGATCGGGACTACACGTCTTCTGTGAGGAGACGTAATGTCCACAATTATGTAGGTATATAGACTCTTTAAAATGCTGATCATTTTTTAAATTGCTTTGTTTCTTACGTGGCGGCTTCTCCTCTTTTAATGCCCTTGTACCAGGGTAGAACTACACAGAGCTTATGTGCAAACAGGACAGGCAAATAATGAGATCCAAGGTTTTGATTTCGGTGAAGATCCATATTATAGACTTCTTGGTTATGAAAACTATAGGTTGATAGGTGGGTAAAGATATTTCGGAGAAATATGCTGCCTCCCGCTTCACGGTGTCATAAACCAGAACACCACAATGTGGAAGCGTATGCAAACAATGTCGTAAGACACCAGTATTTACGTAATTTTATGGAGAAGTGACAGTATAGCTTTAAGGAATGAAAGCCCTATTTTGCTTTTAATGTAGAGTGTTCATTTTTATTACTAAAGAACAGAAGTCTATATTCTACAAACGTTTGTAAAAAGTTATTTCAACTTAGAATCAGAGATTTATACCTGCGAAGTTTTGTTGCAAATGGCCCATACGTCTTCCAAATGATGGGCCTTTGCTGCGCATAATAAATTTCAACCTTCCATTCTGTACACAGTTCGTGCAGAATACGTCGTGTGTGGAAGTTGCCTGCTTCAGCGTTTTTGTTTCTACAAACATAAATGAACTGTCTAAATCCAGATAACACAAAGTGTGGACCTACTTCAACGAAATGCCTACATTAACAGTCATTTGATGCCGAACACCTTGATGTGGTGGTTGTCCATCCTGCATAATATTCCGGAAGTCTCTGGTTTCAGTCTCATCCTAGTACAAATCTTTCTTTCGAGTTTTGTAGTTTTTGTAAGTTCCTTCAAGGGAATGACGGTAGCAGGGAACAAAGGCTTCCCTCCACACACTTTCTACTTCGTATTTGATAATAATCTTCCCTTTCGAAACATTAGAGCCTCTGGAACTGAAGGACGCCGCTAAACAAAGAATCCATTCACGTTCATTTTATCACGTACCTAATCAACAAAGAAAGCGTGTGTGTTCGTTTAACCGTTTAAATCCCAATGGTTACTGTGTGTATCACTAGTATTACTATTCAAGAGATCTACATTCTGCCTATAGTAGCTATTTCTGTGACTTTTATTGAGCTCAGAAGAAGGGGCGATATTTTTCGTATGCAGCATTCTCAGATTGGTTATTTTTATAAGCGAGACGGAGTGTGTTTATTGTGCGGTACGAGTAAATATTTATATATAATTCATGTTAATCTTCGTCTTCATAAGGCTTAAACAGAACTTTGTGGTACATATGTCATCCATCAAACAAAGTATTTTTACTAATGATGTTCCACGAAATTCATATGGTTTACATTTCATACAAGAACGTTGTTTTCCCCGTTTCCTTCTCATGGCCAATTGTCCCTACTTGAAACACGTATCCGTATTGTTTCTCCCTTCGCCCAATAAGTTTATAATATCCCAGTCACCTTAATGCTAAGCTTACTCCCGCCCCGAACACCCTGCTTCTACAGATACTGTGCTGTCGAGGGTGTCACTTCTTTTTCTGTGGCGCAACAGCCCGAGTCGTGCCTAGGCCGCCTCATTTTTGAGATTTCTAGATCACACACGATTAGACAGACACATCCGGTAGGACTCCTCTGAACGAGGGATCAGCCGGTCGTAGAGGCCGCTAACTACACAATAAACAACAAACACAAGGGAGGAACATCCATGCCTTCAGCGGCATTCGAATCCGCGATCCCAGCAATCAAGCGGCCTCAGACCTATGCCTTTGACCGCACGGCCACCGGGATCGGCGGTGTTACGGTTTACTCAGGTCTTTTAGACAGATGTACAGCATAATTTTAAAATACGCTACTGTATTCCTTAAAAATGCATATTCGACACTTTATTGGGCCTGAAATCGATACAAAATCGATGGCGTAATAAAGGATAACGGTATTGCAGGATGTAATTAATTTGTGAATTATTAATTAGCGAAACTTTCATGGAGGGCACCTATTTTTATCTAAAATGCACGATGACATAAGAATATGTATGCACATTTTAATCGTTTTTTTTTGTGGGAAAAACAAACACTGAAAATTTGGACTCAGAATTTAGTTCAGAAGAGATTTATGTAGTGATAATTTTGATGTAATCTTATTTGTATTACAAGAAACATATAAATATGGAATTAATGTTGAGATTATCAACTGTTATCCTCTACATAGGTCTACAGGAGCTTCATAAACATGTAAGACGTGGCGCCATGTTGATTGGTAATTATTTACCGAGGTGCCGGAGGAGCTTTTTGCCTCCATCTTCACTGTAACCTGGGAAGTGTGCATTTCATGGAAGAAATTACTTACTCTTGTTAGAATGAAGACTGTTGCAACAAGCTCCTCCGAAAAGTCGGTAACTGATTGCCAGCAAACCAGACGGCATCTTCAAGACCGTAGTTTTACCACAAGTGCTGTGAAAATCCTTAAATTACACAACAAGGATGTAATTATACAAAGATTACTGGTTTAGTGTTAATTGTGATTTTGAAATAGCATTGGTCAAATATGTTCAACAACGCAGTGTTTTGAACGTTCCGGAAATTTGTCTAGTGGACATTTATACAGTCTTTCAAACTCAGTTTTACAGATAGAGTGCATTCTAAAGTATGTTGATTCGCAGAATAAGCAGCAATCCTTTTTATCATTGTCGAGAGAGATTCGACGTGTTTAATGAAGACGCAAATAAAATGAAATGTTTTGTGCTTCAAATATACCAGTTTGATATTCTCTGTTACAGAATGATGCCATACAGCATGATTTAAAATTTGTCGGAACATGCCATTCGCAATTCATGTTCATCTTAATTACGTGCATTAATCGTGTTTAATTCCTTTATGAACCCAGACATTCCGAATAATTTATGGCTAATGTATACAGGGTGTATCTAAAATTCTTGGACAAACTTTGGGGGTGAGTCCTCCACACAAACAAGGAATATGTTCATATCAATATATGTCCGCAGACACTTAAGTTTCCGAAGTACAGCACCCACATTCCCCCGAGATATGTCCTTTAGACTTTTATCTGTGGGACACTTAAAATCCCTAGTGTATTCAGCTTTAATTGAAAATGAAGAGACACTTCACCAAAACATTTTTTCATACCTCTCAAACCATTCTCAACCGCTCCGGGACATTTGAAATTGTGCGACAGACCATGATCAGACCTGCCCATGCGTGCATTCAGGTGGAGGATATGTTGAGCGTTTGTTGTTAATTGTGACACTGTAGACAATAAGGACTCAAGAGTTATAAAATTGGGAATGTGTATTGTAAATGTATTATGTCAGTTGTAAATAAAATATTACACAGTTAAGATATTTATTGTTGATTGTGATCTTTCAATTAAGCTAAAAAAAACCACTCATTTTCGACGTGTTTATATGAATTTCACATTATATTCACCGTGCATTTTTGTACAATTGATTAACTCACACCAACAAATGCACCAAATCAATGACAAAACTTGTTTTGGTGCATTTGTTGGTGTGAGTTAATCAAATGTTTATATGAGGTTTTTCCTTTGTTTTTATTTGAAGAATGGAGCCTTCAATTTTGTGCAAGCATTTTAGATACACCCTGTATTTTCCTATTTATCTTTACCAATTACTAAAGCCTTTTTCTGTGTTGGTATTATGATTTAACTTTTAATTTATTCTACGAGTACTAGTGCTAAGGCAGATGAATAATAGGAAAATACTAGTAAAAATATCGGACAGAGAGTGAAGCATTGTGACTCTAAACTTATCGTACGGGGTAAGATTTTGTTGCTTGAATCAGGCCCAATCATAAATCAATATGTTATATCAATAATATAATAATCTTACTCCGTAACTGCATTATGAATTCAAATCTAATATTCAGACACGCAACTGAATCAATAACAAATGTAATTTTCCTTTAAAAATGTTCCAACTTTACCTTCAAATCATTGAAACCGAAAGTCTATTCCGACCCACTAAATAAGTTGTCCAAATGTGTGGTATTTCAGTCCTTTACTCTTTGTTTCGCGGACTATTTAACGACAATGTATGAATTTAATACATTATTTACCACCTAAAGGACGTACGGTGAGTCATGACGGGTTGAAGGAAGAACTCAAAACCAATGCACTTTCTCATCATACTCCTCTTAAAATCGAATAAAACCATGAATGATATCAAACAAGTTAGCTGGTCATCATATCAAAATCCGAAACCGGGTTTTTTAAAATGCAAAGCAAATAAGCTGGTCTCTTCAAAATAAGTCTCAGTATATTCGTGTGCAAAGAATAGGCTAATATACCCTTTACTTTACTTTAACTCCAAGAAAATATATCGATATTCATACAGATATATTACTTTCCAAACAATATATTTTCACATACATATAATTCCAACAAAATAAACTTACTGTTGACAAGTATTTAATTTGTATTATCTCATAATGTATACTCTTCTACATGTTTCGGCTCCAGTGAGCCATTTCAGGGAGATTCGTGTACAAAGGAATTCTGGCTATGGATATATAAAACATACAGGCTATATATGTTTACATATGGATAACTGTAATTCCTTTGTATAGGAATCTCCCTGAAGATGGCTCACTCGAGCCGAAACATGTAGAAGAATATATGTAATGAGATAATACAAATTAAATAGTTGTCAACCGTAAGTGCATTTTGCTGGAATTATTTGTATGATACCCTTAATGCACGTAATATGAATAATATTAAATACGTTTCAAGTTTTATTAAGATTCAGTTTTAATTTTAATAAAACTGACACGGAGTGCCTTGTTTACTAATGTGATTAGGGTGTCCCTGTACTCTAAAGATTAAAGGTACATTTCACCCTATAACCTGCCATGAAGGCCCAGAGGGGAGTTATAGTTATAGGTCTACTCTTTCTATAACCTCGGTGCTAGGTGGGGGTTGGTGGTCAACGCCACGTCCCGGCCGCTTTACTCCCGGGAATGACCCTGTACGCATTGTACAGGAGGCTGGGTGGGCCACAGGGCCTGTCTGAATGGGTGCGGAAAATCTCGACCCCACCGGGATTCGATCCCCGGACCGTCTGACTCAAAAGAACGGTGCGTTCGTGAGAGTTTGTGTGGACTGACAGAGAAAGAGCAGCAGCACTGCGACATTGCAAGTTCTGTTCCGCTCGAACTAGTGGCACTCCATTATGCTAAGAATAATTGCGCAGCTGCTTGTATTCTTGCAAAATGTTTTTTTTCTGAGATGTGCAGGTGTTTAGTCTGGTAGTAATTTACGGACGTTTCGGATAAACCTACTGCCTCAGTCTTCAGGAAATACTGATTATCCTGACTTGCGTTTCTTTGTAGTTTTCCTCAGACACCTCACGCAAATGCCGGAGTAGCAGCTTAAAAGACTGTCTCCATCCACATACTTATAGTTCATTACTCACTGTCGTCAGATTATTAAACCTACATTCCGTAAAAATCTACAAAAAATAAGAAAGGAATCCGTGATAGAAATGTGCTGCTTCGGTGATAAAATATGGTAGCAGAAAATTACGTCATAAATGCTACAACTAAGTTTTGCTATGGAAGTTTCTTGAGTTGTTACCTTTTGTTTTTTCAGAGATATTAAGAGAAAATTGAGCAAACAGAAATATGAATTGTTAACACATAATTTCTTTCTGGGCCAGTCTGCACACAAAGCTGACGAGAAGTATTTCTCTTTAGGTCTATGTCAGAGACACGGAAACTGCATTACTTTTGGTGAAATAAATTTATAGCTACTGAAATACAAGGCCATGTATATAAAATTTCCTGCATTTGACCAACCACTGCATGAATCGATAACTGTGTATTCAAAGTTTAAAGCCATCACGCGTTGTGACATGATGTTACCTTTAAATTATTCTTTATGCTTGTTTACAGATCAGACTCTATGACTGGACGGCGTATATTGACCCGCTAGGCAAACAGAATCTTCATTCTTCCTAAGCCCTCAGTGTAAGGAATAATAGTTGTAGGTGAATTTAGAAGTTTTCACAGCGGGGATTATTGCAGTCTGAAGGGTTTTGACACCTTATAGTTACGCAGGTTGACATCGATGTTTCGGAGGAACATGCTGCCTCCATCTTCATGATTGAAGGAATGTTGTCTGACTTGAAGACAAATGAGCGTCAATGTTGAAGCTAATTTAGCGTTAATTCATACCCTATTCCTGTACCTAAACCACTTTTATGTATTATTTTTGTTTCCATTTTTATGGCAAAGTGCGGTATCAATAGAATTTTTAAGTAGCCTTTATTTCTTACCGAAAGAAGACAGGTCTGGAAACTTAACTTGAAGGATCGGCGAAAATTACAGAAATTGTCATTCATAACTCGACGTCCATAAGGGACTGAAAAACTCTAAACTGTGTAAAAATGTTGATAAAAATTTTATGTGAAATTTGTTCCGAAATACGTAAATTATATCGATTTCATTAAATTACTCAATCCGCTTTTGGCAGCGTATCCGAAATCTCAGAACATGTTCAGTCTTTTTAAGCCTGAAGCCTTAGCGGCGACGTACTGCTATCTACTGCTGCATTCACTCCTGTGTGCTTCACGAGTCCCTTCGTATCCCATTTTGTACATACATATTTACCTTCAGGTACCTGACAATTTGTCATTTATACATGTCGCGATTTAACTTCACTTATTTCTTGATTTTGACTTTTCGTTCCATTCCAAATTTAAATACTGCTAATACAGGTATAAGCCTTTGACGTGTGATCCGTGTGGATGTGTGGAAGGAGGTATAGGTAAACTTTTACGGAATGTCACACTTCGGTTTTTAATGGCATACTATTTTTGTGAAAGAAAAGAGTGGTAGAAAAATAGATTGACCCTACGTGAAACCTAGAAGCAAGAAGTAACAGAAGGTCTTATTTCTGACATAATTAAGGGCTTCAGAAATTGAAAGGTAATCTAGTAATATTCGGTTACGGCATGGGCAATGTCAAGTACTCTACTGGTTTTATTTATCTTATCGTGTAGTTGATCATGAAAATCTGAGTAGGGGTTTCCGAAGAGAATTCGTAAAACCTATTTTCCTAATGTGTAGGTTTTTACTCCCTCTGATCGATTCGTATTGTTATTATTGAAGTGTTATTTTATTATTGATATGATTATCGATTGTGTGTACTTTAAAATTTTTAGGACAGGCCTGCAACGTAATAAGAATCCTATCGTCGCATGATTGTAATTTGACTTAGGTAATGTTTCGTACGTAATGTGCAGAAACGTATATGACCTGCGTTCGTATTAAATTTTACCTGCCTAGTTCCAATTCTTCTGTAGTTGCCTGTCGTACCGGAAATCTCCCGCTTGGCAGTGCTGTAATTTTAAATTCAACAAAATTATTATCTTAACAGAATTTAAAATTTTTTAAAGACCTCTTTAGTACACAGCACTTAAGGACCATAAATAAGTGGCACTAATGTCGCTCCTAGGACACAAGTTGGCATGTCAACCGTGTGGTATAACTGATTGAAGGAAGTAAGAGTGATCTATGTTATTTTAACGTTCATACAGATGTTCCTGAAAATTGGTCAACTGATTCAAAAGTTGAAATGGAGTACACACAGTTTGGCGATCTCACAAGCCTGTTCTTGCTTTTAAGGAAGAAAAGTAGCCTAAAATAAATGTCCTCAGATCGCTTCTGGGTAGTTATATAAAAGGTAGTGTTTACATGTCTCAAATTTTGCTTTGAATTTCGTATGTCGCATCCTCAAGAGGAAAGGCTTCTCACATTTCATTTAAACTCTGAAAATTTAATTGTGATGTTTACTCTAGATCCTCTATAATATTGTGACTTAAATGTGATCAAAACTGCTTTTGTTAGCTAGGCTGTGTCCTTTTAAATTACTACATATTTAGAAATATTGTGGTGTTAATTGAATGCTCTTTGAAATATTTTGCCCTGGATTACAAAGTTTATTTCTTAAAACATGTCTTTAAATAACAAGGTAAGAAGAACCAATAAGTATCCGTCAAAGACGTCATACGAGGATATTTGTTATAGAGAACCTAAAAAGAGCTTCGTGTCTCAGCTTTTAATTAAGCCGTCCTCAGGCTTTACAAATTTTTATAACAAGGTGTAGTGTACAACAATGCAAACAATATTAATCAAGATTGAGATCTAGAAATACTGTTTTTGTTAAACATCAAGGTGATGATTTATTGGTCTCTCGAGTGACATTACCTCTTCCTCTTCTTCTCCTGCTCAAGAGAACACAAATAACTTTGCATTTCCAAGCTAAGTTAAATCGGTTGCTGACTTATCTAAAAAACTTGTTTTCATTTTCAGTTTAATAATATTTAAATATCTTCCCAAGTAATGTCGTTTTACATGTAAATCTGGACATTAACGTCGGGATAATACAATGTTAGCAGGGCAAACATTGTTTTTGTGAGGTTAATTATTCTAGTTCGTAAAAATCAATTTCTCCTCATAGCTTAAATGACGCAACAAATTTAAAACTTTGTCATGTTATGCGTTTCGTGGAGGATTTTCATGCACAGCCTGGAAAGGTATCGACGTGGTCTATAATATACAACGTTCGTGTAAAAGAAAGTCACATATCGCGTGAACATCATGAAGAGATTTCAACGATAAACATTTATAATTACGGTGTTATTGATTCCCAATTCTTATCACGGTCTCTGATAATAATTTCCAAGAACTGGTAAAAGGGAGAAATAAATATTTCCGCCTATAATGTAGGCTATGTGACTAGTGTCAAGCCCTCTTACTCACTGGCTAAACATTTTTACTTTATTTTTTAACATATTTTGGTTTCCAATTATTTTGTATATATTTGAGCTTCCATGTTAACCGTTCTCAGGTTTTAAAACGACATGACAGTAGCTACATTTCTTTCCAAACATATTTCATTATTATTTTATCAATACCGTGTTTTGCATGTAGATTTTTCATCGATGAAAATAAATTTCATTATTTTAAATCCATATGTTCTTCAACTAAACTTGTTAATGTTTTATCAACACTCTGAAACAAAACTCACGAAATGCACAGTAATTAAAATGAAACTACTATATTAGAATCGCATTTATATTATTAAAATATAACGACGTAATTATTTAACATGGTAGTTCTGGTACTGAAATCCGTGTTTATTCAAATTCTAGCAAATAACACGCGGATATTTGAAGTATGGTATATGAAAGCTCTATTCTGTGAAGGTTGTTCTTCGATAAATTTTGAATTGAATGTAAATTCGGATTTTTTATGTGTAATATTTACTAGTCACTTTCAACTATACACGTCAGTCATCGAAACGTCGCAAATAATAAAATTTTAAAAGTTAAGAGGTTATATTTGTTGAAATATATTCATTTTATTTCTCACATTGGTTCTACCTCTATGCCTTTAACTCTTAATGTCACGTATACTTATTCTGTAACTCATTTCACACTCAACACTTCCAAGTAAAATTATTATTGAAATGTCTACGTTTTCGCCACTTATATTCAGCAAAGTGCCTATGTTTTCAATTAACATTCATACAGGAATAATGAAAAAAAAAGTCAAATTTAAATTGTGATAATCAATTGAGAATATCGGGAGGAAATATGAAATTGAACGTAATTTATGTGCTTCAGTTAACTGCAACCAGAAATTTAAGAAATCGCACCAAAACTCGCCCATTTCCCTGATGCAGAACTGTTTGCCAATAAATTGTTACTTTATTCGGCTCTGCAGTTTCACCTTCCTTCATGGTTTAGAGGCGCAATAGGTCTACATATTGCAGTTTCTTGTATTACTATCAAATAAAATACAGATTAAAATTTGCATTTCAATGATGCGGTAAGAAGGGGTGGCAGAAAAATAGTTGGAAAACATAAATGACGTACTGAATCAAAATCTTGCATTTACTGGGTACGCGGTTTCCACGGAGTTGAATACCCCTGCTATGGACTTGCGAATTATAACACCGTGCAATTTGGTATCTGTGTACCCAGATGTCGGAAGGAGAAAGTGCATGTGTTTTGTATCTTGAAGATGGAGGTAGTATGTTCCTTCGAAACATTGGTATCCTACCAGAATACATGGTGTGATAATCACTAGACTAAATTATAAACCCATTGTTACTTGCACAAAATTACGAGATAATACGTATGTTATAGTGAACTGGGAAAAGTCATGATAATACGAAATATCTGGCACATACCTAAATGAAGTGAAAGTAATGGAACACGCAGACTTAACGCGCACAGAACCTGAATGCACAAACATATGAAATATTTTTTCACATTACGTAACTTCTCAGTCGTGTAGTGATATTAACTGTTACAGATTGTCTGATTTTATGAACGTATCAAGTTTCTGATTTATCGAGAATCTTCGCTACAAGTGATGCGGATATTCGTGACGTCACTTCGCATGCACAGATCACACTTTAATGGCAGAATTAATAATAAATAGCAAATGGTCTTAATGCCTGAAATACCCTTAGTCAAAGTGCGGTTACAATTAATAACTGTCATAGAAACCTGATTTCTGAAATTCCATAAATCATGTTATGCACAATAATTATTTTACAAGTATTTTCTTTTTTTTTCACATTTTCCAACATCTCAGTCCTCTTAAAATTTGTCCTGGGCCTGTCTGATGCCGCGTTACCAAGGGGCCCCTCTCACCCCTCTCGAACTAAAAAGGCTATTGTTTTAACATTCCTCGTGATTACTTTGTTTATAATGCAGTTTTTTGTTCTACACATTTTGAACCGATCTGATTGCAATTGAAAGTGACGTGCCCTGTGGACTTGCGCACAAGTGTCAGGAGAAAGTAGGTAATATAAATGGCACAATGCATCTAAAACAATTTACGAATTTCGTTTGCTTTTATGGGATGAATGGACAGCTGTGGAAAATTGGTGTATATATGTTTTGTAGTATACGTTCATCTCACATAATATTGAATTCGCGATATATTGAGAATTGTTAAAGTATGTTTCGGAAAATCTTTATGATAATTTTGAAAAGCTGTCACGAAATTTGTATCAAAATTAACAATTGCAATAGGATGTTGAAATTATCTGGCCTCGATTGATGGACTTCACCACCCCCAGGCCCACACAATAATACAACTACAATTGCTTTGCAGAAGTGAATATCAGGGGTTACTGTCCGAAAATGAAATAAATTAGCATGACAAACCCTCCTTTTCAATCTACACGCACGTGTCCTTCCAGATTATCTTGTATTTCCAGAATCTTTTATAAATTAAACCGTTTTAGGCTCACACAACTGTCACATGGATTTCCAAATAAATGTAGAACTGAAAAACACCTCTGAAAGGGTAAATCCGAGGGAAAAGTTGCGTGAATGTGTGGTGACTGTTAGGTCTCCCCTTTGTATTCATCGTCGTATCAGAATAACTGAGAGCTTGTGTCATATTGCGAATGTGAACTATGAGGGTGCAAGTATTCGCCTGTCATTCTCTTCATCCCTTTCATCCCCAACCCTAACGAACTCCCTAACCTGTTTATCTCCAACTTCAACCCTTACGCTCTGTATTGTGCAGCTGCATTATCGACACACGAGTTTCCCAAAATTTGGTAAATTAGGAATCTGTAAGCCAAGAGCTCAGTATTCATCTGCGATGAAGGCAGCGTGTGCAATCAACCCCCCCCCCCCCCCGGCCGCAGCCATGAGATCAGCTCCCTCCAAATCGTAAAGCATTAAGAGTGAGGAATGCTGCCCCTCACAACTGTATATTTCACAATCGCGTATTACTCACCCATCACCGCAGGGCTTGGCTGCTCGTAAATTCGGAGAAAAGGTGCATTTCAAAAATTATGGTTCGTTCCATTTTGTGTTGTAGGGGAGGTCATGGACAAATGATAAAAACAAAATTGCATTGCATGAAGGGAGATACACGGGCGTGCATGTGATATGCGTGCGAAGGAAACAAATCCGAACTATGGAAATTACATTTCATTAATAATTTGTTTACTACAAATTATATATATATATATTGTAACTATACAGGATGGTGCAAAAGTCACTTGACAATGTTTAACATGTTGTCCCTAGTGTCAAGTGACTTCTGCAACACCCTCCATGTTAGTTATAAGATGTGAGGTTTGCACATCGAAGAAGATTTATGTGTGATCACGTAACGTAATTTAAATTTAATGTTGCGCATCCCGTTGTGTTAAACAAGACGACAAAGAGGCACTTGTTACCTTCAACACAACTTAATTGTTATTAATAGTAATTAGTCATATTAATAAGACCCTATTTATATGACTAATTGACATTAACATCAATAAGGGTTTTAAAAGTCAGTCTACTTAATTGTTCAACTAATTCTAAAACTCGTAAGTATGTGTTTTATGTTAATAAATTTTACTTATTGGCACAGTTTCAAATAATACCTTAAAACAAGCACTTGTTTACTGCCAACACAACTTTATTGATATTAATGTTAGTCATTATTAATAAGGTTTATTTTACGGTATTTATTTGAAACTACCAAATAGTAGAATCTATTAACATAAAGCACATGCTTGCGGGTTTCAGAATTAGTTACATATTTTTAAGTAGGTTTTCTTTTTTTTAAAGTTTCGGTTTTTTGTTATTCTGTTTTTGTACATTGGAGCCCCTTGGTAACTGTCAAACTCCACAGGTACAACAACCCCAGTTCCCCCCGCCCCTCC
The DNA here is from genome assembly GCA_021186555.1 of Reticulitermes speratus. NCBI lineage: Eukaryota > Metazoa > Arthropoda > Insecta > Blattodea > Rhinotermitidae > Reticulitermes > Reticulitermes speratus. The sequence continues at coordinate 11,279,380 of JAJKFL010000003.1, read as the reverse complement.
TCTTTATCAAAGCTCGAAACACCCGGCACCATTCCCACATCTGAATGTGTCTGCCCACGCCGGCTGCACCAGTGTCTCTGCCCACACGCAACTAGCTCACGATTGTACTCTCACCTCGCTTCGTAAGGGCAAATGGTTGACACAGATTACAGATTGTTGACAGCAGCGACAGCAGCGACACGGACATATCCTGTCCTCCGTCCTCCTATCAAAAGTCGTACGTTCAAGTTGCTGTATAAGAATACTTATCATTTTAATGTTCGTTGACGTCTTTTGAGTCATGACGTAACCTAGTCAGATACGTGGTTAACAATGTTTCGGAGGAAATTTCTATCTCCTTCTTCAGGCTAACCGTAAGATGAACTCTACGTCGTGATGACCTTGAAGACCATAATATAAGCTTTCACCGCCTTGAAAATTTAAATCTCGTATGTTGGAAATAGGTTTCATAGTTTAACGTTTTATCAATTGCATATGTTAACGTAATACAAAATGGAAGAGGGAGATTGGTGATTGTAACTGATGAATTGGGAGGAATATGGAAGTGGCCTATTTAAGGCATTATCCGAGAATTTGTCTGGAAAAACTGGAAAAGTAATTAAAATATCAGTGTAACTAATCATCAGCACAGTTTGATGGCATGCTTCGTCGGCTGTAATTGATGCACGCATTTTGTGTATTTGTATTTATTTGTGAAATATTTAACAACATTGTCAGTAGCTCAGACTACATAGTGTCGAATGGTAGGATGATTAATGAATGATGAACCAAAAAGGATGTTGAAAGAAGAGTTAGTCTTATAATTTGTTATAGGCTACTGTCCTAGTATTCACCTGTTACGCTCGTGGTATTTACCTGGAGTGTCTGAGGTAGCCAATAAAAACACATCAAGATAGGTCGATCCGATTTCGAAACGGGGACCTCCCGAACATAAGTAAAAACGCTTTACCACTTGAATTAACTTCCGATTCCCACGCAGCTCGTTTAACAACGCTGGAAATTGAAACAAATTTTAGAGGAGAGTTCTTTTGTATTTCTCTGATGTCCAAAAGATAAATTTCACATTATGAAGGTCTCAATGTATTGATGTGGGAGCAATAACAGTTCCATCCAGTAACTTGACCTGGCATTTTGTGTACAGAAAAATATATTTGAAATTTATTAAGCATTAAGAAGTAACACAAAAATAAACCGAAGTAAGTGAATATCATGGCGATTTCCTGACAGCAAGATTCATGGTGTGTTCCATTCACCCAGAATCTGTAGGTGGTTAAATAGAGGAGGTTGGGATGGTTGGGATACGTAAAAGGCACGAAATTTAGTAGAGATTTTTACACCGTATTCGGAGAACCTTAAAGAGAAGAGAGTGTCTGGAGACATGAGATTAGATTGGGATTAACAGCATGACTAGCTAAATCTTTGGAGCAGAGTCCTTTTTGAGAAGCTAATAATCCCTCACCTAGTCAAGAAATGTCCCGCATTTTATGGAAACAGGAAGTTCGTTACTTCCTCACAACAGCCCGCCACTTTTTCCTATCCTCAGCCAGATTAATCCACGTCACGCCACCCCATCCTACTGCATTAACACCCGCTTTAATATTATCCTTCCATCTAACCCTAAGTCTTCCAAGTGGTCTTCCTTCAGGTTTCCTCACCAAACCCCACAACAAATTTCCCTTCTCCCTGTACATGTCACATCATCCGTCCATCCTTGGTTATCCCAATAATGTTTGGCGAAGAGTCAGTATCAAGAAGTTCTGTGTTATGCAATTTTTGTCCAGTCTCCGGTCACTTTCCTCTTCTTACAGCCAAATGTTTTCCTCAGCGCTTAAATTCTCAAACATCCCCAGCTTATGAGCTTCCCTTAATGCGACAGGGTAGTTTTCACATCCACACATAATAACAGGCAAAGTTATAGTTACGTACAATTTTATCTTGGTACTTCTAGATAACAAAAGCGAAGGCAAAACATTATAGGCCCAATAGAAGCAACTATTACCCGAATTTAATCTCATTTCTTCATGAATGCAATTTTGATTTGTTAGTGTCCGTCCTAAATACGCATATTTGAGTTTTTCCACGTTTTCAAAGTATTTATCAGCTATCTTTATTATTTGATTTTACCCAGCATTCTCTGCTCAAGACATAAACCTATACTTAGTTTTTGCATATGTACTTCTAGATAAACGTCCTTTTTCTCGACTAATAAATTTTCTGTGATTCTTTTTCAAAGAACGTCATCCCGTTGTGTTGTGAATAGTACAAAAATTAAATCAATGTCTGTCCAAATATATCTAAATTCTATTTATTATATCTGGCGTTAGTTCTCAAAACTATTTACTGATGTCCAGTCATTAGAATATATTCTAAACTTCGGTGCGTACAGTGCAGATCATGAAAAACTCACGCAAGATATTCAATGCCTGAAGTGTGTCGTAAGACTTGTACAGTACAGCCGTGTATGTTCCCTACAGACTGCCCATCCATGCCAATAAATATGTTGCAGGTCTGTGATTTTTTCTATGTTTTCGCTTAATTGTGGGACACTTACGTTGCACCGTGACTACTCGGGGTTGAGCTTGGGTTCGTGTTGCGTCTCGCGTTTCTCCATGAATGTGGACAGTTTCACGAGCCCAAGCCCAAGGAAGGCCAGCCACCGGAGTCCTGGGCCTGAGTGGCTCAGCAAAAAGGCCATACTTAAACCCAGAGCTTCAGCAATGTGCACAGCATTTTGTATATTTCAAGGCACTGAAGGAGCAGTCCGTTGCAGCGAGCAACAATTGTTCCGAGCACCACGAGCATTAGGACAAGCATACAAGCGCTAGTAGTCTGAATGCACCGTGACACGTTACTGGCTACCGTGAGAGCAAGGCGCTCCGCGAAGTGAAGTATGTTATATAAAACATATCGTTTCGTAACTGAGGAGACCGTTATATAAAATACTGCATGTCTACTTTTGAAGATTGGCCTTCTCTGGGATTTCACGCCGTGTAGTCTGTTAAAAGTAGCCTGATGATGGAAGTAACAGGACCTTTTCAAACTTCGGTACAGTTTTACAAGAATGCACAACGTCGCATATCAGAAGACCACAATCTTCATCGTCACTGCAGTGAGATGCTCAAATCTCACGTCTCCTTTAGTTAATATGTTTAGTAGGACCGTTCGGATGGTGCCCGGAACTTGTTAAGGTAACGTCCCTTTCTTGTCAAACCCCTTGTCAATTCCAAAATGGCCCCTCTGAAAGTTTAGTGACTAACTGCATGAAGCAGAGACGTTTTTGAGAATTAAATAGTGGCTCAGCTGGACACAAAAGGTCCCTGCCGTTTTAGAAAGAAATATCCATTGCATTTAAAAACAGGGTCTTTTTGGAATGTAACGCCTTGTAGTGTGATAGAGAAGCATCAACATTTGAAAAGAGCCTAAATCTTCTATATTCATTTGCAGTCAGCATTTTCTTCTGAAGCTTTGGCACCTATCTGCCACAATATATGCCGCCACGAGCCATCAGATCGTCGTCGTAATGTCTTCGCAATGAGAACCTGACATGCCATACGTCTATTGCCCTCCACTATGTCATATGCTGGCTGGTATCTTAAACGTTAATGAAGTAGAGAAAACCGAATTTTACACTGTAAATTTAAACTTGTCTCTGTGCTTAATTGGTCACTATCAGGTGTAAGGGTAAGTGGAGCTACTGCTACATGAACTGTCAATGTCGATAGTAAGTGGAGCTACTGCTACATGAACTGTCAATGTCGATAGTAAGTGGAGCTACTGCTACATGAACTGTCAATGTCGATAGTAAGTGGAGCTACTGCTACATGAACTGTCAATGTCGATAGTAAGTGGAGCTACTGCTACATGAACTGTCAATGTCGATAGTAAGTGGAGCTACTGCTACATGAACTGTCAATGTCGATAGTAAGTGGAGCTACTGCTACATGAACTGTCAATGTCGATAGTAAGTGGAGCTGATCGTCAGTTTCACGGCCGGGCAATCTCCCCCTTCGGAGAAAGAGCCCTCGCCACGCATTTTGGAAGTTGGATAAGCCCCAGAGCCTATCTGGACGTTTCGGAGAAGAGAAAAATCCCTTCCTTCTGGCTCTTGTAGGCCCATACCTTAATATGCAGGAAATATTATGTAATTTGTCGAAATCATTATTTATATTCAAGTAAATATTAGGTCTAATCGGGTGATCAAGTGAAGGGGCTAGATCAGCGGTACATGTAGTGTGCGTGGTCCGTTAAAGAAATTCACACAAAGCCTTGGTCTGAAAAATCTGAAAGAAAGAAAGAAAATAATTGGAAGAAATGGGATTGGAGGGAGTGGACGGTGTTTATCTGGCTTAGATATGAACGAGCTGTGAGCTCTGAACGCGGTAATGAACTTTCAGGTCCAATAGAGTGCAGAGAATTTCTTTACTAGCTGATTAACTACTACTAGCTTCTGAACGAAGACTCTGCTCCTTGAAGTTAGTTAATCTGTAGGAGTCATGTAAGCTAAGTTATAAGTTTAGGAAAACTAGTCAATTTTTTTTTTGTGTTGATATCCATCTATTCGTATTCTTGGTGCAGTAGGGAACGAGATCAATTCTTAGCGTATCGAGGGTAGGTGGGGGTCAATAGACCTACTGGATCCCCTCAGTCCGGCAGCCAACCTCTTCACCCTCCCGTCAGTAGGGGATGAAACCACCCCCGCACCGCGTGCTGCCTAGCCAGAACTTCCGAACTGACTCATCCAACTGTCACACTTACTACTTTTCAAGTCGTTGGAAGCGAGAAATGCAAGGAAGAAAAGGCCAGAAGCACTTGTATCTTTTTCGTAGGTAACATCTCTATCCCAAGCAGCTTGCGCGTTTTATATAACCACCGATATGTCTGTGTAAATTAGTAACTTATTTTTCAATGAAATGTACCTTTGTACCTCGAAACATTTCGGACGATAAAGGTCTAACAATATTTATGCTGTAATTGTTTGCCTTGTAACAGCCTCCTACATTGGAATTTTAACTTTTGCTGCTGTAAGAGTTTTCGTGATGAAGTGCGGCACTGTCATGCAGAATATACAGGCTTTAATTTTGTTTCTAATTTCAGGCATTTTCCGAAAAAGACCAAATTAATTACTCAGTTCTCTGGGGTCATGACGCTTGTGTATTACATTGAGGACTACAGCTTCTGGTAGTTTTCAATCGCCCGGTTTTTCAAAAACCACAAAAATGACACGATGTTTTAGAAAGTCGTCTGTGGACACTAAACATGTCTCATTCTAAGGGCAGGTGCCTCTCTGCCTTTCTGTCCGAGGGCGGAAACAGATCGAGCGACTGCCGAGAAGAAAGGAGCCGTTTCTGAGGTCCAGTTTTTTGGATTTTGATACAAGGCATATCGTCAATTAACAATAATAAGTGGAGTGTCTTTTGGCGTATTTAAACTTATCACGGGCAGTAACATCAAAATCTGGTAATGAATTTAAAAGAATTTTGAATTATATTTTATATGTACATAAATCTTGTTTTCATTAAAACTCTTTATGACTGAAAACGGCTAATCTATGTCCTGCAGAAATTTTGTAAATAAAAGACTAGGATACGACGTATAATTCCTGTTACTTACAGCGATTTTGTGGATTCTGTGAGGATTAAAAGTGCCATTTTCGTAAGGATTGCAGACATTATGACAGCTTTACATATAAAGTGAAATTTGAGTTTTCACGGCGGTGACTGTATGTTCTAGGTCATGGCACCATGTAATCTACGAGAAATTTATCAATAGTTTGGAGAAATATGCTGTCTCTGTTTTCACTGTATAGGAAACAAAAACCTTGAAATCTAAACAGGGCGTATCACCGAAACGTCTGTAAATTTCCACCAGAATATTCCATGTCACATCCCCAGAAGGTGGTAATCTTTTTATAAGTTATATATAGGATGATTTTAAAGTAAATACATTATGTTAAATGGCTGTACCTCCTAAAAGAAATAGTACTCTTATATTGCCGTAGTTCTGATATCATTTGAAGACCCTACAGTATAATTTAGTGTTAGATTTCCAACATAGGCCCCAGCACTTTGCACGCACTCCTGGAACACGGAACACACGCAGGCTCAACACTTTTCCTTAAGAAGTGAAGAGGAACAGTGGAAAAATTGTCTCGTGTTTTTTCTTCCAGTTAAATCGAGTGTTCTTGATCTTCATCGGCAGACTCTATCTTTGGACAAACCCCACAAAAATAAATTACGTGTAGTAAGATCGGGTCTTCGCGGAGTATATTATGTTAATCCTCGACGCCTAATCCACCAACCAGCAAGATGGTTGTCAACAGTGAATATTAAGGAAGTCCATAAAGTAACGTGGCTACATCTTATAAACGGAACACTACAGTGCTACGATTCTTGATTTTAAAGCTTATACACTACTACTTTACGGCCAATAAAGTATTCACATTTTGGTGTATAACATTATGTATTTACTTTAAAATCAACTTATGTTCTTCGCTATACTCAGCACTTAATTGGATGGAGTGTTTAATGCATATTAATTTCGTTTTATGCAGCGGTTTTTTTTACGCTCGTTAAAACCGTGCAGTGTTTTTGAAATCATTTACTATCGTTGCTAGAATCTTTCACATAATATTACGAGTTTCTCAGATATGAAGCATGAATAATTTGCGCTAAATTCCACGTTAAATGTCTTATTCCATCCGTGCAGTACTGGGCTGTTACATTTACGTAGTCCACGGCAGCCTCCTTCCGCACAATAATCCCACCATTCAGCGCTACTTATACAGTTCAAAATGTATCGTCAACGTAAGAGTCGTTACTATGAATATGTCTTCGATTTCTCCATTTACACGTATGTTACGATTGAATGCGTTCAGAAATGACACTGCCTGTTTATTTCTTGTTATTGTGAATGATGAATGTACCGACAGCAGACGAGATGTGTTACGTGTAAACATGTATACCTGCCAATGAAAATGTGTTAGAACACATCTTCCTTTTCTTATTGGCCGTCTCATTCGTAAAAATAGGTTTTGAGATTCAAGGTATGAGGGTTGGGTGGGGTTGTGCCTAGCGCCTATTCTGGGGTTGAGGACGCGTGCCAGGGCTGTTGCTAGGATACCTGTGTATGTCTCTATGTGACAGCGAACTCCGGGGATGATATAAAAGAACCACACTTGACGCATTCTGTACCTACAGCCAATAATACAAAGGAAGTACTAATACCTGTTAGACCTACGTCTGTTGCCTTTTGGATAAAGAGTAAAGGCAAAAACTGAAAGAGGCTGGGATATGATGCCCTGTCAATTGGTAAATACAGATCTTTTGGAGGAATTTGCTTCCTTTATCTTCAGGATTCAAGAAGTCAAGTATTATTGGACTTCTTTGTTGCTGTCTTCGACTATGTGAACCCTGAAGATGGAGGCAGCAAGATCTCCCAAAACACCATAAAAATTTATAAATCTAAACGGCGTCATGTCCCAAAAGGCTTGAATTTTTATGAACACCGCTGTAACAACTTCAACACTTGCACTCAAAAACGTATAACATATCTAAACCATCTAGTCACTTTGATACGGAATTGACGACAGGGGAATCGTGATTCGATTCCTGGAAGAGTGAAAAAAAAAATTGTTTTTTCTGAATCGTCCACACGGGCTGTAGGACCCAGGCAATTTCCTATTTAATGGATACGGGGGGCTTTCCCTGGTGAAAGACGGCCGAAGCGTGAAGATGACCATTTTCCCCCTATCTAGTACCGAGGATAAGGGTGCGTGGAGCATTACCTCTACTCCCCCACATGTCTTTATGGTTTGGTTTTTATTGGACACTTGGATAGCTTTACCCTTGTAGGAAGATGCGTCTAAGAAAATGGTTGACACAAGTGAGAAAAATACAACACAGCTACATTTTCTTAAAGTCATTTGAAATTAAAGTCATTAAGAATACACGACATCTCACAAAATGTAGTTTCGTTGTGGTAATTTGAATAAGTTTCTTTATGACGTAATCACAATCACAGAAATTGGCTTAAAATATAGATGATTCCGTTTGGCAGTTCATATGTAATCCGTGGCCTCCTCGCGTGGATTATTTTCCAACCTCCATAATTTTATTATTGTACATGAAGGTAAAGCTGTGTTATTGTTACGTAAGCACCATACCATTAAGGTGTATAAGGGAGCGAAGATATATCTCCACGTATTCTCGTCCTCTCCACTAAGAGGTGAGCAATCAGCTTCACGCTCCGAAGAGAAAGAACCGCGGAACCTTTAGAAAATACTTTGGATGCGCCCCACATTCGGTATAAATTTTATATTGTTCATACCGTGCACTGTCGCTACTTAATTCACGCAACATTCAGTCCAAAAAAATGCACTCCATTATGTTCAGATATGCTATATAATAATATCTTATAAATCAATCCAACATTTTTCAATCCCTCATGGGATACGTGTTAAAGTAAGGTTTCACAGAAACAGAAGAAGCAATGTATGTACATATCAGAAAGATATAAAATGTGTAAAAAGACGCTCAATTAAGCTGTAGGCGTCTTTTGTGTTGGATCTCTGGTATACTGCAAATTAATGTTAAAACAATTTAAGTTAATTAAAATATAAACATTAACTTAATGTTGTTTAACATTAATTTGCAGTGTACCAGAGATCCACCACAAAAGACGCCTACAGCTTAATTGATCGTCTTTTTACACATTTTGTATGTTTTTAATAATGTATACATTGTTTTTTCTTTATTTGAGAAATCTTACATTAATGCCTATCCCTGATGATGAACCCGTGACGGATCGAAACATGTTGGATTGATTTATGAGATATTGTAATATAGAATATCTGAAGATAATCGAGTTAATTTTGTTGGATTGAATGTTGTGTGAATTCGGTCTAAACTTTTCTAAGGAGAGAAAGAGATGTGTCTAACTGCAACCACAGACAGAATCTCACAACGTGGGATCTCAGGAGATTTTTGCACAGCGCTGAATCTGAGAGGCACGAACTGATGTAAAATAGAAGTATCAGTAATTTGTCAGTTTCAAGACATGTCAGACGTCGTTTGTGGGCGGGGTTTTGATGTTGGCGTGTGAGGGGGCCGGGGGGGGGGGAGAATTTCAAACAGTATGAAATGAAACAGCTGAGTAAATGACACAACACTGAATAGCAACTTCCATACTCTTTTCACTTGCCTTGAAAGCGGCACATACACACACACGCACACAGACAAGTAGTGAGTGCTTGATGGCTTCCCTTATTTAGAATTGGTTTTGCGTCAGTTTTTACTTTTATATTGAATGTGCCAAAGTCGTAACTGCCCCTTGATCGAGTTCCCCCTGCAGAGATTCTGTACCCCACTCTGTATCCTTAGTTACTCACCCCCCAGTCACCCCATCCCACCCTGCTCCTACGACAATATTTGCATGTAGTCCTAGGAATAGAATCCCCTGGGGGAGGATTGAGCATATCTTTTGTTACCTCCCAAACTAATCTCCTGGAAAGGGCCTCTTTACTACAAAAGATGCATAAATTTTCATTTTGTCGAAAATTTTCATTTTCCAAAAATCCGTAACAACAATAGGTCCCTATTGCTTTTGTATAAAGTGGGGTACAGGGAGGTGCTACCCTCTCCCTTTACGACAGATGTTTTACACAAAAATCGGGAAAAATCGAAATGCACAATGGACTTGAAAAAAAAAAGGGGTCGAATAACATAGAATGAACAATGACCGTGAAAGGATATGAATTATTTCGATTTCTCCCAATTTCCATACTAATGTATCCAGAGGGCAGTGGTGCTGGCTGATGTAGGGTGCGTAAACGAGAGAGATGGAGGCGGGTGCATATTGCAAACAAGTAGTAAGGTACGACTGAGCGTCCAGACACCCTCCCCCCCCCCCTCCCATTTTATACCACATTTTCTACGCAACCGGTCGGCAAACACAAAATTGGGATCTGCCTATAAAGAAACAGAAGTGAATTACGTAAATTTGTTTAATTTGTCGACGGAAGTGTTTGTTCATAATTAAAATATAATATAATAATAATAACCATGGCTCGACAGCCCTATATGGGCTTGGGCCTCCTCTTTCCGAGGTTACGAGGTCATTTTTATGCATTTGCAGCAGTGAGGGACCGGCTCACTGGCCGATAATTAAAATAAATGTTACAAATTTGAGTGAAACGTTTTTCTCCAGCAATAAAAGCCTGTATTTGCAGTTGGTACAGCACAAGATACAGAGAGATGGTAGAAATTTGTATCGTGGAACGGCTTTAACATTGGACTAGAGATGGTCGTGTATAAATTGTTCATACTGTCAAAAAAAATAGATGTCTGTCGCACCTAAAGTCACTCTATCGAGACGACGGTACTGTCTTTTTCGATGTGACACCGTGCGGTCTAGTAGAGATTTATCAGTGTTTCGGATGAAGATGCTGTCTCCATCATCAGAATAACTACCCTGAAAATAAGGGCAAGGGATTCCTCCGAAACGTCGGTAAATTTCTACCAGACTACACTGCATCACATCCTAATAGACAGTAGTCTTCATAGATATCACCGCGAGAACCACAAGGCAGAAGTTCATTAATTCTGAAGTAACCAAACATTTTCTTTAACAAACCACCAGCCTCCTGTAAAATTGGTACCGGGGATCGATCCCGGGGGTAAAGCGGCCGTGACGTGGCGTTGGCCACCCACTTCCTTCTAGCACTGAGGTTAAAGAAAAGGTAGAGCTATACCTCCCCCACTTCTTGGCACGTTGCAGGGAGACCTTTAACTTTACAACTACCGTCACTTCACTAGATCTTGTGAAAAAGAAATAAAATTAAGAGTTATAATTTTAATGTTTTAAATTTCAAAATTTAGAATACTTTCTGTGTTAAACGTCCAAGTTTCTGGAATGTGTCGCCATGTGGATTGATAAATATATCTTGATGTTTCGGGGGAGCTTGCTGCACCCACTTTTAGAGTCTAATTCTTGGGCTGCATACACGCTGAAAACGGAGGCAACAAATTCCTCCGAAACGTCATTAACTATTTGCCAACTGACACGGCATCATACACCAGAAAAATTGATTGTACATTAACACTGCTCTGAGGAAGCTACCATCTCGCAATTTTGGTGCTGTTAACCTTTTAAAACCGAGTGAAATCTAGCCTCTATGTATGTACCAGCTGAAACTCTGAATTTTGCCAACTCTGTATATTTATGTTTTTGCTTATGATTCTCTCAATAAATACCGATTACCCCTCTCATTTTCCAATGCAGCTTTAACCAACTGGCGTTTATGATTGAACACTGACTGGGTTTTTAGAGATTTAGAAACTGAATTTTTATATCCAAATTAATAAAGCGCAGTTTTGAGGGGGTTAAAACGCTGCAGTTTCCCATTCATGTAGTTTAATGGGCGAAAGCAAAAATGTCCCATGTATACGGATAAACCGTATTATAGGCTCGAAGAATAAGTTGGCCTATGCATGTTCCATATTTGTGTGTTCGGATAAGCATGTTCTGTATGTAGGTTTTATGACACTTTTGTTTCCAATTTGGGAGGTAAACTTTTCTGCATTTTGGCAGGAAAGATTTTGAGCGTATATTAGAGGCAGGTGGACTATATAGGCCCTAAATAACTTCCTCCGCAATAATGTTAAATCTTTACCACTGGACACGACGTCATATCCCAGAAACGTTGAATCATCAGGTGTCTTATTTCCTTTTGTTTTCCCCACAGAAATGTCGTGATACTATATTTAAACATTTGAGGCAAACAAAATACCTAAATAGACGTATATATAATTTATTTCCTACCTCACAGTAAACGCATGTCTCCATCAAAAAAAGAACAATTCCGTTAATGAGATTTGGAGAAATAAGTGTTTGTTTTTACAGATAAGAAACAGATATGCTATATGGGCAAACTGCAGAGTTGTTGAATATTAAAGCTTGTGGTATATTATTGTAACCACTATGATTTAAAGGGTTAAACAATGCACGGTGTTTTTGCTTCTTATTATTATCATCGTCACATTTCTCTGTAGGTTTTATATAGCCTACCATTGGTGTAATTAGTAAGTTCGAAGTAAAGAAAAGTGGGAGACAGCAAATCGACAGCGGCATATTTTAAAATAACATTTGTTCTTCAAAATTACTGCAGGGATAACCCAGTTGATGTGAAAGTCGAAAAATTAAGTTTAGAAAAATTGCAAGTTTCCTTTTTTTCCAATGAATAGCTTCCTGTCTGATGAGGTCTATTTTCATAGTGACAAAAGGTGGGGTTTTAGAGGCATGTATGTACAAGCACTATCATTATTACTACCCTATGTAATGAGGCGTATACAAAGTTTCATCGTATCCAGCAATGCTTTCAAATATTGGGCTTAGCTATAACAGAAACCAACAGAACCAATGGGAATTCGAGAAGCATAAAATATTCAGTTTGATGATCGCTTCGGTCAGCCACTCTTCTTTACTTTCCGTGAAATACCCGCTACCACTTGATGATATAGAAGTGTCGTGTGAGGGTTCTAAACCATTATTTTAAACAATACTAGGCTATATGAGGCTCGGAAGGCATGACATGGGACTGCTGGACTCATCAAAACAGAATGGTGGGCCTGTTCATAACATACTGTTTACAGCACAGCTCGCATGTGCGAGACAAGAAGTACGTATATAAATTTTTTGAATAACTCTCTTTGAAAATGCAGACATAGCGTAGTCGATATAGTGACTAGGTTATACAATGGAATGTCGAAGAATCGTGTTTCGATTCCCGGCCTGGGCAAAAGGGCTTTCTCTCTCCGAAACGTTCAAACTGGCTCTGGGGCCCACCCAGCCCCCTATTAGATGGCTACCGGCGGGCGCTAATTAAGACTTCCGGCGGCGACGGCCTGCAGCTTACCACGTATCTTCATCTAGTGTCCAGATTTTGAGCGAGGGTAGCTATACCTCTCCCATATACCTTAATGGCGTGCGGAGGGACAGTGTCAACTTTACCTTTATCTTTTGGGAAACGGCTACTTGGAAGACAGAAAAATACGTACGAAGGAATTAAAATGATTCTTATTAAAAGTAAATTCTGAATTTAGGATTTGGATGGATCTGGTTGTGTGATTGCATCCAATCGCGGTTTTATATTAGCGGTATTTAATCTTTGATATCTGTTATGATTCTACAATACATGCACAAAAAAATTAATCTAAGAAAAGGAAAAGAGAACCACTTGTGAGTTGAAACTTAAGAAATAGCATGATGCTAGAACTATAAGCACAGTTTTCTTAAAAAGAACGACAGTTTGTCAATCAACACATTCAGTTAAACTATGTATGTGACTTTATAAGTCTCATTAATCATAATATTTACCGCTTCATGGATCGAAGTTGACTGTGATACATGAATTGGAAGCCGATCCCAGTGGCCGTGCGGTCTAAGGCGTGGGTCTTCGACCGCTCGCTTACTAGGATCGTGGGTTCGAATCCCACCGGGGGCATGGATGTTTGTGTTGTGTTTGATGTAAGGACGGTAGCATGGAACGTAAAGTGACATGAAGGACGAAAAGGATTTAAACAGTACAAAAATGGATCAAAGGGGAAAAACCCGGGACAGGCAAAAACAAAAACCACCGGGGGCATGGATGTTTGTGTTGTGTTTGATGTAAGGACGGTAGCATGGAACGTAAAGTGACATGAAGGACGAAAAGGATTTAAACAGTACAAAAATGGATCAAAAGGAAAAACCCCGGACAGGCAAAAAAAAAAAAAAATCCTGCCGGGTACATGGAGTATTGTGAGTATTTTGTGTTGTCAGGTAGAGGTCTATGCGACGAGCTGGTCCCTCGTCCAGAGGAGTCCTACCGAGTGTGGTGTGTCTGAGTGTGATCGTGAAGCCTCGATAAGGAGGAGGCCTAGACCACTACAGCTGTCGAGCCACGAAAAGGAATTGTATTGTAAAGATGATGCTAAAGGAGACTGACAGTAACTTGTTTCTGATGTTAGTGTTTCTGGGTTTGTGATCTTTCTTCATATGATATTCCGGTCTGAACGTGTTTCGGAAACCGCATGTGGCTCCTGCCTCAGGCGGACAGGTACCGAAGCAGGTCTACATATTCAAAATAAAGACGAGCGTTTTGTTTAACGACTTTGTTATTCGCCAAGATTCTGCGTATAGGATCGATGGTATATGAATGAAATACGAGTAAGGACTACTGATTGAATGATACTGACAGGGGGAAAATTGAAGTGCTGGGGGAGAAACGTGCCCTAGTGCTACTTCGTCTACCACAAATCCTACACTGACTGGCCTGGGATCCAACTCGTATCTCCGCGGTGATATCTACCTATTCATTTAGGCGCAATTTACTGAGGTACTCCCAATTACTACACAAGTTACGCTGTCTTAAATATTCACACCACTTCTGTTCTGTTCCGGCTCATACGTCATTCCACCCCAGATCATTTTTAATACCGATAAGAAAAGCGACAATAACTTTTGAAGGATGACCGTCTAACAGCGCTCAAAAGCATGTATCCACATTATGTTTGTTACACTTTAACACTGGCACTGACACTGCTACTTGCTGTCAGTACACATATTTTGTATTATGCATTATATTACATCCTCTTATTTAGGGCGTGCAGCGACAAGTTACTGGAAGAATATATGGACGTGAGAGGAACGGAATACAGACAGGTGAAAGTTCACCCTAGAACAGGTCATCAAGGTCCAGAGGAAAAGTTGCGGTATAGCTCTACTCTTTCTTTAACCACGGCGCTAAATGGGGTGGGTGGTCAACGCCACGCCCCGGCCGCTTTACCCCCGGGAAAGAGACCCGATACCCATTGTACAGGAGGCTGGCTGGGTGGACTCCAGGACCGGTCTGGACGGGTGCGGTAAATCTCGCCACCACCGGGATTCGATCCCCGGACCGCCCAGCCCATAGCGAGTCTCTATACCGACTGAGCTGTCTCGACCCCGGGAATACAGATAGACTGGAGAAAATTACGTAGAGATAAATTTTATAACTTTCACTTTTACCAAATAATATTAGGGTGAAGGGACTGAAAAAGGATGAGATGGACCGAAGTGTGTATTGGAGAGAGAGAGAGAGAGAATATGCACAGAGCATTAGGCGGAAAAGCTGAAGGGACGGAATCACTGGAGAGACCTAGCAATAGAGGGGATGATAATATTTAATTGGGTCACACGAAAGTAAGTTGTGACGTTGCGGATTGGATTCATCTGGACCATCATACTCGACCAGTGGCGGGACGTTTTAAACAAGGTAATGAATGAAACTTCAGGTTGTAAAAAGTTGGGAGACGGACTGCGCTCCGCGGAGTTAGTCAGTTTATTGAGTCAGTTGCTACTTCCTATAGGGACGAGTTTTCTTTGTTTGAATTATTCTATGTGTTTAAAATACCTGTCTTTAAATTATGCCGTTTTTTACTAAAACGCACTCAGGAATACAAGTATATGTTGAATTCAAAAAGGAAACGGAATTGGAATTCTAGAATTTCTACATGTCTTTTCTGAGGCCAGTGTTCATTTTTAGGCTTCACATAATTCTATTCCACAATTAGTTTATTAACATCTTTAGCTGCTTCATTAATCCCACTACATTAAATGAGCTAATGACTAGCAGAAGTTTCATATTATTCATACCGTGCATTGTCACTAATGGAACACTCAATACTCAAACAAACTGCACTCTTATTAATTTAGATATTATATATTACAATAGCCTTAGACTCATCCAACATGTTTCGATCCCTCCTGGGGTCATCATCAGGGATTCGTATACAAGTAAGATTGCACGAAACAGAGCTAACAATGTACTGTCTCATCCTTCTGCATATAAGCAGCCAATCTTCAGCACATAGTAGACCGGGGATCCACTACTAAACCGCCTACAGTTTAGGTTGTCATCTTTTATACATTTTATATCTTTTTAAGATGTACATATATTGTTAGTTCTGTTTGTGTAATTCATACTCTTACACGAATCCCTGATGATGACCCCAGAAGGGATCGAAACATGTTGGATTAATCTACAGATATTGTAATATGTAATATTTAACATAATAAGAGTGCATTTTGTTTGTTTGAGTATTGTGTGTTCGAGTAGCAAAAGGTCTAGGCAGAAATGGACACTCTCACCTGTTAAACTGTACAAAATATCTGTCTTTAGCAGCATAACAGTGTATGTTATTCTAATACAACTGTTTCGTTAATTGAGCTCCTTTGAGTTACTGAAACTTAAATTTGTGTAGGATAGGCTTGAAAGTGTCTAAAATATAGCCGAAACATGTAGCCGTATTCCTGTTAATATAACTACTACATGACTGTATTAAACAAATGGGAAATTGTGTTTACATAGATCTGTTTGTGCAATATTTTTGAAAGAGTGTCTTTATGCAAGACACGGCTGCATTAAACGCAATCCTTTAAAACAAAATCCGAATTTAGGTTTCCAATTATTCACCGTGTTCTCCAAAAAGTCTGTCATAATAAAGCTTGTTTTATTGTTAAGTCACCAACTGAATGCACTATTTATTTTATTTTAAAAAAACAATATATGGTTTCTTAAAATATTTTAGTAAAACCCTACATATGTTTCGGCTTCCTCATGAAGCCATCCTCACGGGTGTTAGAAAACTTGCTTGTATATAAACACAATATTATACAATGACCAATGTATAGACGTGTTTATATACAAGCAAGTTTTCTGACACCCCTGAGGATAGCTTCATGAGGAAGCCGAAACATATGTAGGGTTTTACTAAAATATTTTAAGAAACCATATATTGTTTTTTAAAATAAAATAAATAGTGCATTCAGTTGGTGACTTAACAATAATTGTGAAAAATGCACGGTGATTATAGAATAAATCTTGTTTTATTTGTGAACAATTTGAACATTTTCATGGTAAACGCCATATTAGAATTCAAAAATATATATACCTTAATTTTAATGTTGTCATTAATTTTAGAAAGGATCGTTCCTCAAATAATGTTCCAGATGGGTGAATTTTTAAGTAACATTTTAGAAATTTTATGGTACTATTCTCACATTGTTGTTAATATTCAGTGTGCATATCCTTAAAAAAGACAAAACGATTTTCTCCCCCATACCACCGTCAGAATTTTAAACTGAAATATATTTTTTCAAATGCGTCTGTAAAACCTTTTGACATAAAGATGTTATTTTGGTAAAGGAAATTAAAATGTGTTATGTAGATGAAATTTCAGTAAAATTATGACTACGCTATTTTAAAATTCGTGGAACAATATTTACAAATATACTTGTACAAATAAAATTATCCATTGCTTTAATCCAAACCTGTTTGTTTCAGTGCTCATGACAGTGACTGTGCCGTTACATGGTTCGAAGGAAGGCATTTAAGATGAACGCCAAGAAGATGTTGGATGGAAGGCAAGTAAGATCTACATTTCCTTGATAATATCTCAGTGAAATGTGTAAATTATATGGCGCGAAAGGGTAGCTACGGATGTAGAAATGTTAACTTGCAAACTTAGATTTATTATGTGTACGATAGGTTTCGAATCTTGAAGTCAAATCGCCACCCATCATTAATACTAGCGAGTAAGGAGTTTCCGATAAACTGTGTTCATAAAGCTAGGAACGTCACAGATATATACTGCAAAATTAAGAGTTAAGACAAACTTTATCCGGCGTCATTTTTAAACGTGCAGATTAAGTTCGCGTTTAGAAATTAGATTTAGTTTGATGTAGGAATTCATGTCGTAAATCCCAGATTCCATAATAAATAACTACATTTTTAACCAATTGAGCTTGAAAGTTACAACTGGAAGTGAAATATCGTAATTCTAGCGTTACGTTTTAGGGAATAAATGTTTCTTCATTATGGCTAATAATTGTCAATATTCAGTTAGTTTTATACAGGCACATTTACTTTGTAATCTGACACGTCGAAACACAGGTCTATTAAAGACGACTATTTTAACATTCACATCCCTAATCAGCATGTGGGGCTGTTCTACAAATGTGGTCCCCTTCCTGGAGCCGGGGGGGGGGGGGTCGTGGTGGCGCAGTTGGTTGAGGCACTGCGCTACAAACCGGAACGTCGCGGGTTCGATTCCCGATGATGTCACTGGAATTTTTCATTGACATAATCGTTTCGGTCGCACTATGGCCCTGGGGTCGACTCAGCCTCTAACAGAAATGAGTACCAGGAATCTTTCCTGGGGGGTAAAGGCGGCCGGTGCGTGGGGCTGACAACCTTACCACCTTCATGTGTCGATTGTCTAAAAACCTGGGAGCCTCGACCTCCTGGAGTCCTAAGGGCCTTCCTAGGCCTGTATGGGACTGCTTTAACCTTTTCCTGGAGCCGGGCTGCGTCTACAGCAATGATGTACAATCCGCGGGCCGCATGTGGCCGCCAAGTTGTATCTGTGGCCCGCGAGAATTATCGAACACATTTTGCTTACGCACCCAAAACAGGCAGATGAAGGACGAAATTTTTAGCGCTTTGGTGGACTTTGCACGCATAGTCGAATTTTGTAAATAATATTCAAGCGGCAACGGGACTTGTGCGTTTTTTATGGACCAACATCCTACGTTGGTAACATTACAGTGGGAGGAGTGAGAAAGTAAGGAGTTGTGAGCTCCACCATCTCCCTTACTCTTTCAGTTCTAAGTACGTCGCAGTAATAATTATTATTAGAAATGTACATCAGTCATAATTTGATAAAATGGAAATTCGTGCATTTCTTTAAAAGTGTCATTGACAAAGAAACAGTGCAAGCTTCTGATTGGCGTTTTGCCTTTCGTAAACGTAATGTCTTAAAAATAAATTATAATTACGCCTAATTTCGATATTTATTTTATTAAAATTAATTAATAGTAATTTTATTCTCTTAATCACTTATTATAAAATAAAATTTTCCTAAAAAATAGACTTTACTCGTAAAAATTGGTTTGCCACCCGCGCATGGTTTTGAGACCTTCAAAGGCCGCTCTATGCTGGTCTACAGATGTAGGAAGTTCCTTTGTCTCCGTGTTCAGCTAAATGAAACGGATGACGTATTGGTTGAATCAGTCAATGCTACTGGGCCAGTAGGCACAATATCAGCTCCATAAAGTGGATAGTATTCATGGAACATTCTTATACCATTACAGCAGGCCACTGTCACAAACATTTATTCTGGAACTGTAGGCCTCTCAGTACATGACGCTGCGCAAGCGCTGACATAGTCTAGTCCGGCTCGCTTTTACAAGCATATTCGCGGCGTCATAATTTGCAGACTCATCATATTACGTGTCTCGCCTTGGAATTTGTTCATTCGTTGTTGTAATTATCTAACCGCTGACACTATTTCTTAACTGATATTTTCTTTAACATTCAAATGCATATAAGTAATGAATTTTTTCCGTTTTGGTGGACACTTTAGCGATAGTTCAGATATTTTTGTGTGTTGAATGCACTCAAATCATTACAGTAAAAAAGACTTCATGCATCCAGTTGCGTCAATTAAAAATAACGCAAGTACAAGCCTGGGTCATGCAATGAAGAACTGCAGACGATTTCAAACTTTGAAATGAGGGAGGGGAGGGGGGAGGATTGACCCTTAAAGACATTTGTTGTGTTTTTTTTTTTGCAGTAATGGTATTAAAGTTCTTGCTCATTAAATCCGAACTTGTTACACTCAGCCAGTAACCGTTTTTACTTCGATTTAGTCGATAGAGACCGCTGTAGTACTGTGTGACTGAAAATAGTGTAACATGTAACACATTTTGGGTTCTATTCTCAGATGACATTAATATTCACTTTAGTTAAGTGATTTATATTGTCCACATAGTTGAAACCTCCGCAACTCGAGACACATCAACATGCAGCAATCACATCACACCAAATTACTCCACACTTCACAACCTTACTGTCGCTAATACAGTCCTCTTTGTTACCTACAAAGAACACGTTTCTCTTTAGTTGCAGACGGTCTATCATAACCTTGCATCTTGAGCGGCCTATAGGCTACAGAGTTTATGATTTCAGGTACTGATTTTGTGTTATATGAACATTAAACATTCATATTCTTGTGTGGAAGCCGTGTCCATAATCCGTCCTTCCGTGATCCAGTAATGAAAACACTTTCACCGATAACATTTTCGTGATACGACATTCTGTTTATCACGGAGAGGTCTGTTCATGCTGTAGTTTTCCGATATCTGGTAACGTAGGTGTATAGGTCTGTAGGTGGATACCGTGGTTTCGGAAGAACATGCCACTTAAAATTCACGGTGAATTCTTAGGTGCAATTTTATACCGGCATCATTGTCAGTTAAAAAAAAATTGAAAGAATAGACGTCGATCCTCGTTTCTGCGAATTGTACAAAATATGATAAGGGGCACGTTCTGTTTTGAATTTACATAAGTCATAACTGTCGCAACTAGTAGTTTCATACAAAGTAATTAGTGGTACAAAATTATCTTGTCATATTAAATAATAGATTAAATCTGAAAAATTTTGTTTTACGTAAATATTAAATTGTTCTCTAGACAAATAATTTAAAATTTAGCTTTATTAGCACCCTTTTGAGCTACTTTAAAATCCCAGTTTTTACATTTTTATAGTAAATTGCTGCGCCCTTATATTCTCTTTAGTTGTTACCGTACTAACGTAAAGCCAATGTATCTTCACTAACCTTCATGAAACGTTATATTCTGTTCTTCCCATTGTAACGTGTATTAAAGAAACTATAAATTCTCCTACAGCGTACCGTTATTACAACTGTGCTGTGTAAACATCTGGCCTTTGAAAATTTAAACGGCAAGAAGCATCTTCGTTGTGTTGTTGAATTTGTAACCTAAACAAAGGCGCAGATGGCAACATGAACCCAGAACGTAAGTTCTTCGTAACTTTATAGAGACACAGAGCCGTACAGGAACGCCTATGAGCATACGAATAACACAGTTATGTACAGCGTGATTCTTAGGTCCGACATTATGGTGTCCGTTAGAGATGTGAAGCACTGTCATTAATTTGGCCTTCACATGTGTGTATGGGGGGCGGGGCTGCGTATGGTGCAGACTTGCAGCCGCCCACATTTTCATTATTTTATTGACTTAACGACAATACGTGTTGGACAATTACTAAAATGTTAATCGAAAATTGAAATGAAAAATTGACAATTCCCATACATGTGGTGTTCACCGACAGCCCTCCCATTACGCGCCATTAAAACGTTATAGCATTTTAGAATGTGACGTCATTATTTTACTGAATATGCAAGATGCGTAAATTTTTCGGTAAAGCGTGACACTGCAGTACCGGCTGAAACATAGTCATGTATCTCACTGCCATTTTCTGGTATCTTTTTTGGCGGATATCAATTATTCATATTCCTGTGTAACATACCTACATAGAGGTAAACAGTAGCTATTACAGATTGTTAGACTTATATAACTATGTGCATAGCAGGTCCGAAATACGCTGTGTAAAAGTGAGAAGTGTTCTCTAAGTTCTCATGACAACGGTTGATCCATTCTAGCAATATTTTGTTGAGCCACATAAATTAAAAGCAACAAATACGCTTGATTTCGGGAGAAACCGCTAATTGTCTGTAATTAGCCTGCTACATGTTTCGCCCCTCTTGGGTCATTGTCGAGGATTTTCAAGTAATTGCAAAGAGAACTGCATAACGGTGCAATACTGCACATATCAACAAACCACTTACACATGTACAAATGTAAATACATAAATACGATTATAAAAACTTTAAAATGACCAGTTGTTGATTAGAATATATATGTCTGTGTATTCTAGAATTAAACTCAGCCCACTTTTCAATTTAAGATTGCTATGATGGAAAGGCTGTGTTAGCTAAATTATTAGCTATATAGTTTCATATATAATACTTGGACATAATAGGCTTATATAAATGCCATGCACATACACAATCCTGAAGTAAACATATTGTGTCCAAACATCTTGTGTTTAAAAACAATGAGTTAACAGCTCAGAATAGCAGAAATTTCATGTCCATATTTTTAAATTAATACGGACACGAAAGGTTCAAATTAGTAGAGATTGACAAGGGACTGAATAAAATCCAGATTTTTGTAAGCTGATACAAAATTTTTATCAGACAAAAAGTATCAGAATAGGTTACAGAGCACTCGTCTGTTATTTTGAAGTCAGTGACCATTTCGAAACGAGATGTGTCCATAAGACCTGAATTACGGGCTGTCTCTGTGTTTTGTACTTGGTACGTGAATAATGACGAATGAGCAGGGGATGGAGTATATTTTGTGGATCTGGCAAGGGTCTTTGTGTTCTCTGCTCTAAACCATTAGCTTTACGAATATTGCTAGTACTGTGACAATGAAGTTAAAACGGGGGAGGGGAGAGAAACACTAGGGGAGTTAAGGACAAATGCAAATAAATAACAGAGAATTGGCCACAGCATTGCAAAGTTGTGACTAAGCAGCGCAAGAACATGGCTTGTATGTAAGGCCCTTGAAGAGGCCCACACCTACCCAGCTCTCACCCCAGTATCTCGACTGCCTAGCTATTCCGAAACGACTATGACTCCATGGAGCAGAATCTTTCTTGAGAAACTAATGGTTTTTTTCGGCTAGTCAAGATATTCCTTGGAATTTATGGAACCCGAATGTACATTACTGTGTTCACAGAGCCCACTACTTCTCCCTATTCTGAGACAAACAACTCCAGTCCACATCACTCATCCGACTTCTTCAAGATCCATTTTAATATTATCCTCCCGTCTTTGCCTAGGTCTTGAAAGTGGTCTCTATCCCCCAGGTTTAACCACTTGAACTTCTTTCATCCCCCATACACGCTACTTTCCCCGCCTATCTCATTCTTGATTTGATCACCCGATTAATATTTAAGTAATATTTAACTGATATTTGAAAGCAGAACTCCAGTGGCATCCCAACTCATGATGCTAGTTTTGAAGCCATGCATGACCGCACAAACTAATGACAGCGCTACCACTGTGGTCCACTCACAAGTTTCAATTCAAACCGTAAACTGTCTGCGTCATTAGTTGACAATTGGTGCCTATTTAAAAGTATATTTTGCCCAATCCAGGTCACATACGTATCAGCCGATGGGGGGCGGCTAAACATTCACTTAAAACGTATGCATCATTTGTATTATAAATTTTTGAAGGAAGTATTTCAATTACAGTTTCACTTTATCTTCATTATAAAAATAAGTTGTGGAACTGAATTTAATTTTCCACAGTTCTCTTACCAAACCATTTCAAGCCCAGTTGTACTTTATGTAAAATTAGGTTCAACCTTCAAAAATTCGACTGTCGGCCCACTGAGTGCTTTCATATGTTTTCTATGGTTTATGTATACAACAATAACAATTTGTTTTTACAACGAAAATGAAATGTGTTTACTCTGCGGTAAGAATTTATACCTTAAATATAATTCAGATTAATTTTACCCAATCTTAAAATGATGTACTTTCTCAGTCATATTTTCACGTAGCGTATCTATAAACGTTCCACCTTGCACGAGAAAATATGAGATCCATAATGCAAGGCGTGTAGACAGGCCGCGTGTTAAATCATTAACTACCTGCAAATTGAATCTCTGGCCCTGTTGTGTGATGTGTCTCAAATATGGAAGATCGTTGCCTCAGGAAATCATTTTGTGTTGAAGAAATAGCCTGCATTTAGAGTATTTTTTTCAAAGTAAATATATGTCACGTAAGGAATGTCCCCGTCTTTATACGGCACCTTTTGACGCGGGATATTTATATAAATTTCTAAAAATGAATTTCAGTAAATTTATGTAAAAAATCTCGCGTCAACGGAACGTAGAGAATAGTAGGAAATATGGAATTACAGGTTCAGTGGGGGACAAAGTAAAATGTGAGAACTTGTGCGTTTCTTGGATGATGCATTGTCTGTAGTAAGCAGGGACGTGAGGAGCCAAAAGAGGAGATGCTGATGTTACGAAAACTCCATTTATTTCATGAAGTTTCGTTTTATATCACTTTACAGTGCAGTTAGGATGAGGAAAATCATAGGGACCTTGTTTTTCGCAGACACAAATTCTGTTACCCTAAATGAATCCTAACAAAGTTATTAGCTGAATTAGCAGAAGAGAGAATGTCCGCCAATCCACATTCTTTGCAAGAACTACAATATGTTTTCGAAGAGAAGTCAATATTTAAATAGAAGAGCTCTATCGTGTTTCGAGAAATATAACCCAGCAGGCGCGAGACCCGCTTAGACAACGGAGATCAGGCGTTTCGGGACTGTTTTCTGAAACAGGCTAAATTGAAATCCAGCGGACTTACGGTCTGTGAACTCTTGGCGGATGCGAGCTTTTTACACGGTAAAGGTATGGCGACATCTGCCTTCTGAGACCGAAGATTAAAGATACGCTATGTACATTGACAACCTTACATGTACTTCATATGCAGCCTGTAGTTCTACATAATTCCTAGCAAAAAAACACAAATGGTAACATGAAAGCAGTTTCGCAATAGAGCGAAATATTGACACAATACTAATATATTGAAATGAGGAGCCCAGCGAAGCATTGACAATCACTTGGAGCGTGCGGGGTGAGGGAGAAAGACAGTCCAAGCAATTTAACATAATTTCGTGAACCCGATAGAATTTGAATGTAACGCTGTATCTTGCACATTCCCAACAATAATGGCTCCTATTCTATGAGTGACTCCTCATTTATGCAAGAAATCAGGGGGTGGTGAGTGAGTGGCATCAGGCGCATGGTCTGGCCATAAAGAGAGGGCTGTGGCGGCCGTAAGTCCCTTCATATAGAAACTTGCTCTGAGATGACGCCTCGTGCCATCAGAAATGTCTGGCTTCAGTTTCTAGTCGAAAGAGTTTTACACAGTTTTCTCGGCAATTCTCGTTGCCTAGCCACACAGCCAATCAGAATTCTTATAAAATTAATAGCCAATCTTACATTTAAAAAAATGTAAGGTGTTTTACGGAAAGCGAATTGTTGAAACACATCTGTCTAATTATTGAAGAAGTGTATGAGATGATTTGTTAATTTTTTTTTTGTTTTGAGGTTTCCAGATCACACAATTAGACACATACACAATTAGACACACACACACGGTAGGACTCCTCTGAACGAGTGATCAGCCCGTCACAGAGGCCGCTACCTACACAACACACAACAAACACAAGAGACGAACATCCATGATCTCAGCGGGTTTCGAACCTGCGATCCCAGCAATTAAGCGGCCGCAGACCTGCGCCTATACCGCATGGCCACCGAGGTCGGCATGAAATTATGATTTTGGAATATTTTAGAGTGATTAGGAAGGATTCAAGTTGTTCGAAGAATGTCCCTGTGGGCAATTTTGCTAAAACTTCGTAGCATTGAAAGAAGTATTTTTCATACACGGTGGAGTATTCTGGTGGTGGTCCTCAGACACGTTTCAGATAAGTGCGACAGGGATTTTCGTCGATGTAGGCGGCTGCGGATTTTTAAGTCTGTGGAAGACCATACGGAAAGAAAAGTGATAGACTGTAGCGAGCAGTGGCTTCGGCAGCAAAAGTGATAGACTGTAGCGAGCAGTGGCTTCGCAGCAAAAGTGATAGACTGAGCGAGCAGTGGCTTCGGCAGCAAAAGTGATAGACTGTAGCGAGCAGTGGCTTCGGCAGCAAAAGTGATAGACTGTAGCGAGCAGTGGCGTCGGAAGCAAAAGTGATAGACTGTAGCGAGCAGTGGCTTCGGCAGCAAAAGTGATAGACTGAGCGACAGTGCTCGCAGCAAAGTGATAGACTGTAGCGAGCAGTGGCTTCGGCAGCAAAAGTGATAGACTGCAGCGAGCAGTGCTTCGGCAGCAAAAGTGATAGACTGTAGCGAGCAGTGGCTTCGGCAGCAAAAGTGATAGACTGTAGCGAGCAGTGGCGTCGGAAGCAAAAGTGATAGACTGTAGCGAGCAGTGGCTTCGGCAGCAAAGTGATAGACTGTACGAGCATGCTCGAAGCAAAAGTGATAGACTGTAGCGAGCAGTGGCTTCGGCAGCAAAAGTGATAGACTGAGCGAGCAGTGCTTCGGCAGCAAAAGTGATAGACTGTAGCGAGCAGTGGCGTCGGAAGCAAAAGTGATAGACTGTAGCGAGCAGTGGCTTCGGCAGCAAAAGTGATAGACTGTAGCGAGCAGTGGCTTCGGCAGCAAAAGTGATAGACTGTAGCGAGCAGTGGCGTCGGCAGCAAAAGTGATAGACTGTAGCGAGCAGTGGCGTCGGCAGCAAAAGTGATAGACTGTAGCGAGCAGTGGCTTCGGCAGCAAAAGTGATAGACTGCAGCGAGCATTTGCTTCGGCAGCAAAAGTGATAGACTGCAGCGAGCAGTGGCTTCGGCAGCAAAAGTGATAGACTGTAGCGAGCAGTGGCATCGGCAGCAAAAGTGATAGACTGTAGCGAGCAGTGGCGTCGGCAGCAAAAGTGATAGACTGTAGCGAGCAGTGGCGTCGGCAGCAAAAGACGAGCTGGTGCACTTGCACCAGCTTGCGATTTTGGTGTAATGAACTTTTTTTTATATCTAATAATTTATTAAATCAAACAATAAAAATTTCACAAAAACAAAAATTTCGTAATGTTCTTGCAGTTTTAACCTAAGTATTAATTAAGAATTTTAATTAAACAAAAACTGTGTTGCTATGTTGTCCGGCATTGATCATTATCTGGTCCTTTCACGTATAGTAATGTGCACCACCTTGAAAACATCTTTCAGGCGCTTATACACGTGAATTATGCGAGCTACCAACCCGACAATGAGCGTGTTTGTTCACTGTTAAGTAGAGACATTTATACTGGCTGCAAATAAAAATTTACCTTCCAAGCTATTTTTGATGCAAATATTGTAGTTAACTTGGCGGAATTAGAAATACACCGCAGACATATGATCAATATGGATGTACGAGGGTGAAGTAATACTCCATACTGGAGTACTCTTAGACCTTCTAAACGTCTCAACATTTTCCATTGACAGTGATATTGCAGTCTTAAAAACCCGGCGTATCTTAACATTTCCTAATATTTCCAATTTCGCTGCGCTGAGTCATTCTTGTAGCTTAGGTATACCAGTCGGCAATCAGAACAGGTTCTATGAGATCCACATTCATGTCCGTGAAACCTTCCGTATTCTAGAGGTCTCATTTGGACTATTTCCATTGTGTGGCTCGAAATTGTATTTATTCCGATCAACAAAGCTGAGGCCTGGAGTGTAGAATGATGAATGACACGGTCACTAGCGAGAGAGAAACTAAGTGATTGGGTTTATGTGCCACACTTGTGTGTATGAACTCGTGAAAACCGCGGGGAGTTTCATAACTGCTAGTCCTAACGGGATATGAACCGGGTACCTGAGACACGATGCCGCGGAATTAACCTGCACAGGTCTCAGTCGGTATTGAAGCAGAGGCTTGCCTTACGCGTCACAATTACTTTAGACGGATCACCGGTCGTTGTGGCTTCGTGATAGAAAGAAAGTGACATCTTGCGGTGTTTGCAAAAATATGTTTTCTTTCTGCGGGATAAATTCTATCTTGAAATTCGAGACTGCACGAACGATGCTCTGAAATAGTTGAGAGTTGGTAGATGGAACACAGCAGAGGGTTGCAAGGTCTAAAATTTCGCTTTTATATCAAACTGTCAACGGCTACGCACTGCTCGTCACTGTAAGATGGCGGCCGTTGGTCATCTCTGTCTTCTCTGTATGGACCGGGTAGGTTGGTCGGTCGCTTGGTCTTTGTGTGAGGGGGTGTAAGGGGGTGTGGGGAATGTTCTTATCGATTGTGAGTGGTGGTAGTGGCAGTCAAGTTATGAGGGTTGAGGGTGGCTCAGGAGGTAGGACGGTGGCAAGGCAGCAGAAACAGGGACGATTCGTAAGGAGAGAGGGCGAGAAAGAGAGAGTAATATTAGAGGGGAGACTGGACTGGACTCGATTCTGCTCGGACTTGAGAAAAGAGTAAAGAGGTGGTGGCGGTGGTGGTGATGGTGGCGGCGGCGAAGTACAACGGAAGCTGTGTGGACCATGGAGGTCTAGGAGTGGCACGAAGTCACGCACATTTGTATTGTGAAGTTTGTCGGCTTGTCATAGACACGCAGATTCTCCCATCATTTCGGTCTCATAACACTAAGAAATTCAGTCTGTATTTGTCACACGTAAACCAAACGATGGCAGATTCCTCCAAGCCAGAATTTAAAATACGGTATGCCTATCTCGATTATCCGTGCGAGGATTATCCGTGCAAGATCGTAAATTGCTAATGATTTAAGACGAAGATGGGACATTACGTTTTAGTACTTCTACTAGGAGATCCGGAAGGCAAACAAAAATCACGGACTTTTTACGTAAGCAGTAAGCGTAAGCTGTGTATGTATGTATGTATGTATATATGTATTATGTATTTAATAAGTAAATTATTTTCGTTCGTGTTTCAATGAAATATATGTTTCGGATTATTCATGCTCTCAATTATCCGGCACCCCATCCTTACCATTATCCCGGATAATTGAGAGTACACTGTACATTAAAACACAGCAATGCTTATGGCTTTGTGGTGGGGATACCTGAAGGAATTTAATCGCATTGAAGACCTGGAAGTAGATGGGAAAATTATATTGAAATGGATATCAAGAAAAGAGGATTGGGGGGTGTGGATGGATTCATGTCCCTTTGGATAGGGATCAGTTTCGGGGTATTGTGGACACGATAATGGAATATCGCATTGCGTGAAATGCTAGGCATTTCTTGATCAGCTGAACAACTCTTAGATTCCCAAGAAGGACTATGTTCCATGGAGTTAGTTATTAAACACACCAACGTTGACTGATCATCATTATAGAGGATTTATCCTTTCATAATTAATTCTTAACCTACTTTAACGTTATTCATTCCGCGAATTGTGATCAAATTTCTCATTTATCAAACCAACATTTGCATGTCTAACATACGCAACAGCACAATATCTTGTTTACTCCTACATGTTTCGGCGGAACTCCGCCATTTCAGGGAGTGTATACACCAATATCTAAAACTCACTAGAATATAATACATTACAATAGTAATACATATTATATCATAGTGATTTTGTGATATAGTCTGGTAATTAAGTATGAACACTTTGGTGGGAAATACTGTTTTTGCAGGGAAGATGTGTGAGAGAAATGGGGAAAAATTGTAGATGTGATATGGAAGGGCCTATCGGGATCCGGGCTATGCGCGAGCTAATGGGAACTGTAGGGGCCCTGAAGAGGGCTGTTGTGTCAACAGGGAAGAAAGGAAGAAGTGAAAGACGAAGGAAGGTAGAAAAAGAGAAGTAAGAAAGGAAATAATTACAAAATAAGTAAATAGGCTTAAATAAGTAAATCTATAAATTAAGTGAATACAAATAAGTGAAAGAAAGAAGCACAACAAGACGAAAGTGGGAGAATGAAGGGGGTAATAGGAGGGAAGCAGGAAATGGGAAGAAAGGGGGGAAAAAACAAGTCCTGAAAAGGGACTTGTAAATACTGCTTACAAGTCAAAAACTGCAAGTTTGCGCTGTGCAGTAAGTAAATAAATTTGCCAAAATTTATTCTACGTGGATGAAGGCATATTTGGCCTACATTCAAATAGGCCACGACTGCCCATTCTCACGTCTTAACCACTCATAATATCCGCAACATCCCACTCCCTCTAAGTTAAAAACCGCACTTCATACAGGATTCTTAAATGTGCTGTGCAGTCTGAGATGTGAAAATGAACTGCAGCCGAAAATACGTCATAACCTCCTCTCCTGTTCTTTCCTACATATCTGTCAGTAGGCTGTCAGTATGGTTTTGTTTGGTTCATGCATAGAACTGGTTAGGAAACAAAGGTTCTTTACGTTTTAAATTTAATAAGTACAAGAGTAAAGTTTTTGCATCGTCGCCATGTTTGTAATTCTTCAATTACAGATAATTCTTAAAACGTAATATGTATATTTCTGACATATCCCCTTACTAAATTTCACATGACTGGCTCCAGTGTTTCATTTCTTATCGTCATGTAAACAAAAGACAAAGAAAATTTTTACTTCCCCATATTATTTTACAACTTGATAAATGTTTTCTCAAAAGAAATTTTCGTATTTCTCCAAGATTTATTACTATACCTCGTTTCGGGACTCTGAAGTAACTAAGGTTAGAGTCGCTTTAACCTCACATATTCGCACAACCGCCATATCACTATTAGTGCCTGTGTATGAAATTTAAAATTACGGCCTCTGATTGCCCTCTAACGTCATAGTCTTCATACGAAGTTTCATGAAAATCAATTAAAAGTTTTAAATTCCAAATGGGGGCACACACAGACAGCAATGTGATATCTTAAGGCTACCTGTTTTTTAAGTAGGAGGCTGCACTGATAAGTATTATCGGTAATGATAGTTGCGACACGTCACTTTATTTCAGTATGTTGGATTTATTTCACTTTTTTAACCGTTTGATGGAATCAGTTCTTTAAAATGAAATTACGAAATTAAAAAGTATCCGAATACTCAGTCTCTAACACATATACAATTGCGACACCATTCGGTCAATTTTCAAGCACAATTTAACAGAACGTGGTTAAGTAATTTGTAATCTAAAATATAATCCGAAACTCATTGTACGAAACTCATTGTACGAAACTCACTCGCCAAGTATGTTTCCTACCTGTGTATGAATGTTACGAACTCGTATTACTGAACTGACATATCGACAATATTCAGTGCTAGAAACCTCAAGCTGCGGTATGGGCTATGTATAGTACAAAACAAGCAACACACGTAGGTACGCAAGAGGCTATTGTTGGGTGTAATAGACGTGATGTTGAACGCGGTTTCACTTCCCTGTTCTACACGTGCCTGCTTATAGATTAATATATTAGCAACTTATTATCGCAATACTAATATTATATATATTACCAAAGGATTAAACGTATGCAGAATTAGGTAGAGCAATCCGTATGCAGCCCTGGACAGGCCCTTAGGGCTGCAGGAGGTTGAGGGTCCCAGAATTTCTAGAAAATCGGCACGTGAAGTGACAAGGTTGTCAGCCCTACTCACCGGCAGCCTTCATGCCCCCCCCCCCCCTCCGGGATACCCCTGGTACTCATTTCTGTTAGAGGCTGAGTCGACCCCAGGGCCATAGTGCGGCCGACCGGAAGGATTCAGTCAACGACCCGATCGGGAATAGAAACCGCGACATTTCAGCTTGTAGCCTCAACCAAATGCGCCACCATGTACCCCAAAAGTATGTTGAAATATGGTCGTAAAATAACGTAGCCACTGATTACCATGCATGTTGCTGGCTATATTAAATCTGTATTTTTCAAGATATTTAGCCTTCAAAATTTTCACATTATCTAATTTATTAAATGTAATTCTGAAACACATTTTATACTGAAAAGAGTGAAGCCTGGAACCTAGTCAGCAAAGTGTCTGGCTACGGGCCAGATTAGCGGGTTTAGATTCCCGATGGGGCGGCGTTTCTTCGGGCCATGTTCATCATTCAGCCTTTGTCGGATACGTACGGATGATATTAATTGCTTATTATCTTTATTGTTTACTAAACTATGCTGTCAAAAGTTCAGACTACCTCGACCTAGCGTTGAGTGAATACTGAAATGGAAATGATATGAAAAGAAGCGGACGTTGTCTAATTTTCATTACTAACCAGGCGTTAACCGAGAAGAACTGAGTAAAACCACAAAATTTTTCAGTCAGGTTACCCTATATCCGAAACGCTACGTCCAGAATACAAAAGCAGAAGCCATACCCGCTCCAGAGTGACGTTTAGCTGTTCCGATGGTGAAACGCTAAAAGTCAAGAATGGTTGGAGCTTCGCCTCCATTATTAATGTACAACTTCACATTGCTTGATGCATAGGCACAGGGCGACGCTGTTATACCTAATTCTGTTCTAAAGAATCTTTATAATTTATATTCATTCTAAAATATCGCATATGTTGAGCGCTGCGTGTTGTTTAAAGACATAACATGGAACACTGACCATGAACTAGGGCAGGGGAATGGAAGAGCAAGTGGTCGAAACTAATTTATTATGCTTATAAGTGCCCTTACAGTCATGTTGAGGGTCTGAGGAACAAAGGAATAGTGAACGATACTTGAGCCGTTTACCCGTGATAGTTTGTTTAATGTTGGTCTTAGCTCAGCGTATTTGGCGTTAGAATGTACGAAGAGAGTGAACAAAGAATTGGAAGTAAAAAATGCGGAATGAAGCGGTCTTCGTTTAATTGAATGCCATATCCCTTCAATCGCTTAGGGAGACTGAGGAAAAGCACGAATAAAGTCAGTGTGGTCCGCGTCCCTGTCGAAATTTAAACCAGGCCCCTGTTGATTACAAGTCAGAAGCATTAAGTCTTACACTAAATTTCTCGATCATTTGTCTTGTATCACAGTGTCTGGGTACTTGGGGATCTGTTCACCAGTTTGGCTTAAAGAGCAAGCATAACGGAGAAGGAAAATGGACAGCCCGAGATATGTGTCGAGCAGATCTGTGCCGATCAGCAATATTGTACCTGCTTCGAAATCTGAAAGGATTGGCCCACAAATGAAATGCTTTTTTTTTTAAACGAAATTAGTGGGAGAATGAATATGGTCAACTTATATTTTAATGAAGATATGAAAGAGGACTGCAAAAACTACGTGAAAGTACCCTGTCCAATGCTCCGCGATTTCCAAAAGAGCATTGCTTTTTTGGAAATTCCCAGGCTTCGCCCCTTTGTCCTTCTGGTAAAAGAAACATGTAGATGAATATGTGTATGGAGCATTTGGTGAAATGATACTGACAGGGGAAAGCCAAAATGTTTTGGAGAGTAACCTGTCCCAGTGCCACTTTGTACACCAGAAATCGGACATGGACTGACCTTGGATCGAACACGAGTCTCTGCGGTGAAATGCCGGCGACTAACCGCCTGAGTTGTGGCAGGACCTTACTGCAAAAACTCCTACGAAGTAAAAGAATTGGTTATGTTCTATTGGTGGTTCATTTTGTCAAAGTTCAACTGCCGCTTTCAGTACTAGGCCTTTCCTAAAACCCTGCTACCATTGTTTGTTTCACAAGTTGTAGGTAAACACCATGACGTCTCCGTCAGGATGATGATATGTGCGTACGTAGTGACCATTTCAGCTCCCGAAGAAAATGTTATGTGTTTAAATTAATTTGCCTTTAAACGTCGACTGTGTTATTAACGGCAGACCGAATTCTGTATTGCAAATACTGTCTTCTACCAATTACAGGTAATACCGCGATGTCGCCATCACGTTTGTAAGATAGTGACCAGTTTTAGTCCCAAATAAAATGTCTTAAAACAGTTTGCTCTTAAATACCCGCGGTGCTATTAATGGTAGATCCAATCCTGAAATACAGATATGTCTGGCTGGAAATTATGCCAGGAAGTTAGCCGACAAGGAAATTTGCAGCGCTGATGCGATTTCCCTAATTTTAATTACACTAATTGCATTTGAGGGTAATTTCAGAGAAAACACTGTGGCATAAAAGTGCTGAATACTGGGATGTGATGAGTTGTAGTCTGGTAGATAGGTACCATTTTTTTCAGAAGAACCTACTGCGTCTATATTCAGGGTAGGAACACCAATCTGACTTAGGAGATTCAGCTGAAGCGATTAAGAAATCCGTCATGACACCTGGCTCCAGAAATTTACGCAGTTTTCATTTAATCATGGTACAGCTTTAATTCTGCTGTGAATAGATACGTTTTTTGACGTGTAATTTAAATGTTGGGATGGAAATTAAAGGTTTTGTACATCTATCAGAACTTACAAAAGGTCAATGTACGTATTGTGGAATTCCTAACTTTGCTTCTAAAAATAATAATTTTCAATCAGCTATAAAGAATAAGTAAATAAAATGTTTGCATTCTAATGCTAAATAAAGTTTGCAAAGGCTGGTACAAATTGTGAGATCTCACAAATTTAATATATATATATATATATATATATTGCATTTTATTTTGGGTTTTAAAATCATGTATTTTAATGCCTGACGATGGTCTGCGCGACCGAAATATGTAGCATATATTGATGAAA
Organism: Reticulitermes speratus; assembly: GCA_021186555.1. Taxonomy (NCBI): domain Eukaryota; kingdom Metazoa; phylum Arthropoda; class Insecta; order Blattodea; family Rhinotermitidae; genus Reticulitermes; species Reticulitermes speratus. The sequence continues at coordinate 11,245,279 of JAJKFL010000003.1, read as the reverse complement.
CTAATAAACCTTTGTTGTGGTTGACGGCAGTACGTATGTCAATCTCAACTCTCTATAGTTTTTAATCAGGGGAAACTGGAGAAACATTCCGATAAGGTTTGCTGACTGCAGAAACAAGATACTGAACACGATAAGTGAAGTAATATTATTTGATTTTAAGGAAAGCACATCGGAATATTATTCGAAACCTCTAATACACTTTGTCACAGTTACTTATGTATTTATAGCTCGTTAACACAGCTAAAAGAATAAAAAAACTTATTTGAATACTTAGCTTTTAAACATACTACGTAAATCGCCCTAACGAAAATTTTAAGTATCTTCATTTCTGTGTAATCCTATAGACGGGAGTTGGCTCAGCACAGCTAAACTTCGCATGATTTAATATACTTATGTGAAAGTGTTGCTATAGTAACGTAATATTCCATGCATTGCTGTATAGCTTATTGGGAGAATTCCTAATATTGCTTGAAAATAGAGACTTCTTGCTTGAAGATTTTCAAGCGTAATGCTGTTTTAAGTAATTTCAAATTCAAGATATTGAGATCCAAATCTCAGTCAGTTTTCCGTACAAAATGATACATCTATTAAATGTGTTTTAATTATTATTTAGGGCAGGTTTCCTTTTTTTGTCCTGTGGATTCCATTTTCGTTTCGAATAACAATGACTGACCTCGCCCCGACACCACTGTAACTCTTATAATAAATGTTAAATGTAATGGGAAATATTTACGTTTGTATAAAATCAGAAGCAAGTCTAATGGCCCACACTGAACCAAATGCAGTTCATCACGTCTTGTTTGGTTTGCAAACTTTGTGTTCTCCCATTTGAGCCATTATTTTAAAAGGAGTTTCGTAGCGGCAGTGCCATTTCCCTGTATCGCACAATCAAGGAAATGTCCTGTTTCTCTTAAGAACGCAGTGTTCCTTGTTTAAAAGAATCTGCAAAATTAGTATTCATTAGAGACGAATTCGGTGTATAAACTAAAAGCCTTTCACTGACCCCTTGGGTTTCACGGAGCACAATTTGGGAACTGATGACTTAAAGAACATTTTTCATGAAGAATTCAGATTAAGTACACGGAACGTATACAAACATATAAACTCCACATTTTACATTATAGAAATCGGTGCTGTTACGCAAAGTTTCCCTCAGTCAAGTCCCTTTCTTTCAGTTCATGATAGTTGCACTGCTTGGACACTCTTGCTCTTCGAACAGGTTCTTATGACGTTCTTGAATTGTTTGGTGTTAAGTGGTAAGAAGATGAAAGTCGGGTCAAATATTTCTGGAGCATTCATGACCCTTATGAAATGCAATGACCACATTATTGATTTGATTTCAAAATGTTTCTTTATACTCTGGGAGCAAAAAGATTAAAGAGTGCGATTTGAAATTCTGACGTCAGTAACCACGAAAATTGCTGTCTTCTTATACGTGACTCCGTGTAGTCTTGCAGAAGTCTACCTACCTTTCAGAAAAAGATGCCTCCATCATCACTCGTATACCCTGATGATGGAGGCAGTAGGTTATTCTGAAATGCCGGTATATTTCTACCCGTTCACACGGCTTCACGTTCCAGAACACGGAGGTTGTCGAGATTAAGTCTTTTATAAAAAAAAAATTGTGACCCTCTTTTGCCTATAAACTAAGTTACTGTGATAATCAGGGCCTTATTTTTTTTTCTATATTTGTGTCACATATTCAGAGGGGGTACAACGCAGTTTAACCGTTTAAGGCCCAACAATTATTTACTTCATATACCACCAGGCTCAACATTTACAAATTCAACTTCCGGTTCACAAAATGTGCATTTATTTTTGTGATTCTTATGGATCTCAGAACAAACAGCAATTATTTCCTTATGCAGCATTAACTGACTGGTTTTTATAACAGGTGGAATGTCTTTACTGCGCGGTAAAAACAGAATTTTTAAATATAATTCAGGTTTATCTTGGTGTCTAAAGGGTTAGTATAGCCTCAATACCAGTAGGACTATTGCTCGTTTCTACATTACCCTATATCTAAATAAGGTTCCAATTGTACAATATGAGGTTCGTACTGCGGCATCACGATTGTGTCCACGGATGTGACGCCATGTCTTGTGGTAGATAATCTTTAGACAAGAACCTTAAAACTGGAGGCAGTAAATGCTTCCGTAGCAGTTGTCTAACAAATTGCACGGCATTACAGCCTGTTTGAATTGATTGGTTTAAGAAAATATATGCCCAGCAGAACTACATGTGCTAGTTAACCATTTTTCGCACTTTGGTATCCCATATGTATTTCATCTTAAAATTAGTATTTCCAGTCCAGTGATAACCTCCTTGCTCCAAGGAATGGGTTGGGTTCTTGAAGGGTGGAGAGTGGTGGGGGAGAAGGGGTTGGACTTGAAGGGAAAGGGGAGTGGAAAAAAGATGAAATGAAAGAAGAGATGGAGAAAGTGGTGGCTTCAAAACAAGACGAACATGACAGACTAAGGTTGTCCAGTTGGCCAACTAACGTGCATATATGGCTTGATCATGCAGCATCCTTAGTCCGGCTGACATGAAATGAGAAGCAGTACAAGTGTTTTTAGCCATCTAAGCAACCCATTCTTCTTCGAAATTGATATTACGTCCCAGCAACCTGCAGTGCATGCTTCCAAATGACTTGGATCAATGATGATGTCATATCGCGAACAAAATACGTGAGAGTATTACAGTAATGGGTAGAAACGGAGCAACTTATCATTTGAAATATGCCGAGAGCCTTTGTTTCTTCTTAAATGGACTAAGCACTTCACGTTCAACGTCAGGATCAGAAAGTTGGTGTTGTAAACATTGAAACAGAATCTGTGCCTAAATTCACGTTGATATTAATATATCGTAGTTATCTTGTAAATTTATTTCGACCTCAGAAAGAGGAAGTAATAAACTGATTTAGAAAATTACGTAATGTAGAGCTCTACAGGTTTTAATTTCACTTTAATATTATTGGGATAATTAGCTGAAGGAAGAGGAAAGGTAATGTGGTCACACAAAATGTTGATTCGAAGGGAAGATAACATTGAGGATACCTAGGCATTTGTATGAGAGTACTCTTAAAATGAATCTTAGGAAATTGGGCTCTTGAGAGTATGGACTAATCTCGTCTAACAGCTACAGTGACGTGATCTGCGTTCTTCTGGGATATTACGCAGCGTTTAGTGGTAGTTCTTGTAGGACTTCTTGACTCTTGAAGAAGGGACAGATAAGTTGTCCCGAAACGTCGGTACAGAACTACCACTCAGCTCTGCATAATATCCCAGAAGAGCGCAGATCTCATCTACATCAAGGCAGAAGCCTGAAATCACGCACAGTGACGTGCTCCGATAAACTTTCTATGCAAGTGTAATGAATGAATAATAGCGGTAGATTTACCTTTTTGAGTTTTGATGTTAGGTTTAAATTTTGAGTTAGGTATTTAGTTGAATTTTGTTGACATTGCCACTAGAGATTATTACTTGCAGTGCAGTGAACGTTGGTTTACCGCACTTTGAAGTATGCTGAAGCGGAAATTCTTTAATTGTTTATATAAGGGAACTCCGCGAGGCAAACGTCCTCATTTACGTTTCAGTAATTTTGTAAAGACGACTCAAAGCTCCTGCAAGTTACTTCGGTGAAAATGAAAAATACTGGTTTATGGCTGAGCGTGCAAGGTAAGTGAGCTGTGTTGAATTTTATATTTGCTTTGAAAACAATTACTGGAACGGAGCAATTTTGGGTATATTAATACTTTGGTGACAGAATTGAAATTCTAAATTTATTTAGCAACGCGGCATGAAAACGTATTTACTTTAGGTGAAGAGGGCAAGCAGTTAATTTAACTTTTATGTGGCAATTTAACTCTGAAATGGTTAACTAAGTTTTTATTGTAAATTTATTTATTTTGTAAATAATACAGGTTATGTTATTTCAACTTTAAATTGACTGTATTATTTTGATACGTTAACAAATACCTGGGGGGGCGTATAGAGCAAAGTGCAGGCTGCTGTTTGCCTGCTACTGAGTAATTGGACACGCCGAAAAAGGTAGTTTGTACTAAAAGGTAGAGCAGTTACGGATTGCTGCTTGAATATTAGAATCGGTTGGTGGCAGCTAAATTAGAATAGGGAATCCAGCGAATTGCCTTATCGGACGCTACCGATAGAACATCCTTCAGAGAATTGAGCTGTAGGGTAGCAACACTCTGAGGGAGGCACTACACAAGCAAGATATTTTTGACTCCGTGATAACCGGAATATTTCAGTCATTACAGGGAGTAGATTACTGGCTAATGACTGGGAAATCTGGGTCTTATTCCCTGTACTCCAAACTGCCTACACCGCCTGTGGTTCCCCTCTCGGCTCCTCCCCAGTGGGTACCGTTGGCTCTTTCCTCCGGGTTCACACCGGTCGGTACACGAAGACGATCAGGCGTCTGTATCTAATGCCGAAATTAAAAGTTTGTACCTATAACTACACCTGTAAAGGTAAAGTTCACCCTAGAACAGGCTATGAAGGCCGAAAGGGGGAGTAGAGGTATAGCTCTACTCTTTAACCTCTGTGCTAGATGGGGGTGGGTGGTCAACGCCACGCCCCGGCCACTTTACCCCCGGAAATGACCCGGTACCCATTGTACAGGAGGCTGGGTAGGCCCCCGAGCCGGTCTGGACGGGTGCTGAAAATCTCGACCCCACTGGGATTCGATCCCCAGACCGTCCAGCTCGTAGCGAGTCGCTATGCCGACTGATCTATCCCGGCCCACCTGTACTCTCCTTATACGTTCATGGCGTCGTGCTCAAATAAGCAATGTGAAAACGCTTACATTTTTGCCATGTTAATTAAGAACTTCTAAGGAAACCCATAACCATGTTCTTAGCTACCTAGCGGACAAGCATCAGTTAAGGACCCAACAGCTTTTCCAGTCTTCCATACTCTACTTTCTCACCTAAAGATTGAAATGCGATTGAATGTCCCTTCGCCTAAACACTAATGTTTTCGAATGGTTAGGCCCCCCCCCCCCCCCCCCATGTGCAATCGCCTACCTCGCACAACTACTCCTTCCACTCCACATACATACGTACATACATACATGGGTAACCACTCGCCTGTTTGGTTTCATTAATCTTTTGCGGATGCGCAGAAATAGAGTTATATGTCTAGAAAATCGGGGACACTCGCGTACTATATCTGGTGTCAACATTTTGCCAAATATCGTGATACATTTACTTCGATACCAGACGGCAATAAATAGAGAATATAAATGTATTTAAAATTCTATTTTATTGAATTAGTATAGATCCTATTTGCTCTGCCAGTAAATTTTATAACCCATGTAGTCTAAGTTTTTATTGGTGATGTGCAAGCAGCTGCTGAAAAATTCACCAGTCAAAATAAATTGCACAAAGAACAATATAGCCTACTGTAATATTCATAGTTTATCTTGTCCTGAAAGAGAGTAAATCTGCATGCCCGTAAAACCTTAGAGTATTTCTGTCTTTTGCATTTTCTCACAATTTGGGGATAATAAGTATTTCCAAGATCAAGTATGAAGTGTTAGGAGAGGATGATACCAGTTGTACACTGAGTGTGAAATGCTTCTCTCCTTGCATTTATTAACCCTTTACAACACACTGGTTAATAATCGTCTATGTTCCACCTACTTGAACGTAAGAAAAGCCGCCTTCTTCCCTCAGATTGCATTGATGTGGTTATAATAAAAAACAGTCATTTCTGCCAACAGCCTTAACTTACCGGTCTTTGTAACGCAAAGACAGCATTAACTGCAAAGTATCAACAATAATCTAATATATGACAAACAGTCGTTAAAGGATCATTTTAACTGCTACATGTTTCGGTGGCCTATATACCACCATCATCACACACCGAAAGCGATGTTTCCAGCTTTTCGGTGTGAACTCTCTCCCTGATGATGGTGGTATATAGGCCACCGAAACATGTAGCAGTTAAAATGATCCTTTAACGACTGTTTGTTATAAACTAAATTCAGCATTATTGTTGATACTTTCTAGTTAATATTTTAATAAAATGTTCGGTGTGAACAACGATGTAAAGACACATGTTTACTGTGAGGTATGTACTGAATTAGCTAATATTATTTAGGAATATTTATATTTAGGTATTATGCTTTGCGGCCGTGCCATGGCTCAGGCTATTATTCATCTGCCTCTCACATCGGAGAGCCGAGTTCAAAACCAGGTAATTCTATGTGATGTTTGTGGTGGACAAGTGGCAATGGGACGGGTTTTTCTCCAGTACTTAGGCTTTCCCCTATCATTATCATTCCACCATGTTCCAAACTCGTCTGCATCCACTATTGCTTTTACCAGGAAGACAAACGGACGAAGTTTCGGAACCTTCCAAAAAAGCAATGCTTTTCGGCAATCGCGGAGCATTAAACAGAAAAGTATTTTCACTTTTATGGTTTGCTGCCTTGCTGTATCTGAGGCGTTCAGTCACTGGCCTCACCGCGGGGGCCCAGTTTCGATTCCGAGACAGAGATATGTGATGTACGAAGTGATAGTTGGATAGGTTTTTATCCGAGTACTTCGATGTTCCCCTGTCAATATCGTCTTCATCTACATGTTCATCTTGCCTTAAGGCCAAACGTTCGAAGCGTGGGAGTCTTGAAAATCAATGTTCTTTCCGAAATCGAGGGTCATTGGATATAAAAGTACTTCCACTTTTTACACGAATCACAGCTCGATCGAAGTTATCCACATCTTCTGTCAGTACTAGAATAAATGCTGGCTTGGTACCCAGAATTCCGTTTTAACTGCACACTTTCTAATACGCCACTCTCAGTTTTAACCTCAAAATTATACTATAAGTTAACGTAACCTTCTGAAAGTTAACATCACTCTTTAACAGTAATATAGATAAGAATATACTCAGCTTCGTTTCATTTCCGTTAAATTACAACGGCCCACTTCTTGTCACTTTACCTTCCCTTCACTAGGTCTAGCAGGCCCGTGAAACTTCAAATACATAAATTTATATTTTATTTATCAGTTCCGCCGTAGACATAATGAATGTGTAGCTAATGTTACTCATTATATATAGTAGTCTTGCAGCAGTGTATTTTAATATCAGCTGCTTAGTATTATAAATCTCGGTTTTCGCCTTGTATATCCTTGATAGTACGGAGAAGGATCTGTTGGGTATGTCTCGTTATCTATTACGAATTTCATGTACAATTCTGAACGAATGCTATTCAAAATGAAACCTATACTACATATGAGTCTTTGCTTCCGCATCAAACAGCCGACGGACGTAATAACTTCCTTACAAAAGAAAATCCACCAGATATTGACGAAAGAAAATATAGTGTTTGTGATTATTGATTAACGGTAATTACCTTCAGTAAACAGAGTTACTATATTTAGTATATCAAATGCCATAAGCATACCCAATAAATAAATATGCATACTTGGCGATTGGTTATAAAAACGCATATATTGTTTTCAGTGAATACTATACTGCATCATAATACACGGTTAAATAGCTATTTGCGGGGCTATTAATAATTCTGGAGATGAAGTACACCTGCCTTTAATTTGACACTTCGGTTACAATGACGATCGTAGAACTCATTCAGTTTTTTTCGCAATGATTTTTTCAATTGCACCATTTTTTTTAAACTTAAATTTGTGACTTATGTATACTTACTGATTTTTTTAAATTTCAAGTTGAAGTTGTTTGGAAACGGGAAACTAAATTCTGCTTCAGGATTTAAAGACGGTAAGTTCAAATTGCAGATTTAACCATAATCAACGGCATGCACATGCAGACAAGTTCTTTTGCCGATCTGTGAAACATTTTTCCCATGAATGATATTTTTCTTTGGAATTTAAGTTATTAAAGTACTAAATATACTCTGGCGGAGTACTCATGGTACTCACTGTGCAGAGTACTACAGGAAATTATGCGTGGCCATAATAAAACTCCCTAAGTTTTGAACATCTTAAAGGCACACACAAAGTTACATACATTGTACTTTACTTATGAGGAACTTTGTCTTTTGGATTTATTAATTGGCTCGGATGTGGATGTTAGGACTATATCTCTCTGTATATGTTTTACTGCCTTACACAATTACGCATGTGCTAGAAAGACAATGCAACTCAACTCCATTACCTCTAACTTAAGATACAAATCAGAATCTTCTTCTGCTTGGAATGTTGTCTTGATAACACTATGGTTTGCACTTCAAGTCACTTTGGTTCCAGCGGCACCACATGGCGTCGCGGACCTGCCAATATACTTCTCTACACACTTAATGGACTAGTCTAACACACCTCACACTCACCAAGACATTTCATTATCTATATCTTAGTAAATAGATGCATTGAAATAGGAAATCATTAAACTTATCTAATATAAATAATACACATTCATCGTTTTCTGTTTATACAAGTCTCTAAATATTAAATTCTTCCCTGAATATGTTCTGAGCCGGAGCAAAGGAGCAGGGGAAGGCCCCAAAAACAGCATTGGCCATAACAACCAGTACCCCCTGTCCCGTCCGACTCAATATTTTGATTGACAATTGAGGTATGATATTAGAATATATTAATATAACATGTTAAAACGAGAGTAGGAGAATGTAACACTACGCACAGTAAAATATATCTCCTCTAGTCTAGGGCTTCTAGTTCCGATAGGAGGAACCAACCAAAAACAAAGTCTGTCGGTCCGTCGGTCACTCACATTTCACGTCTGTCGGTGCAGTGTTCTGTAGTGAAGAGTAGCCGTCCAGTCCTTCTTACAGGGTGTGTTCGTGTAGGTGTGATTCGAACAGTGATTGTACTTGATACTTTAAAACCCTGAGTTGGTTTTAAGGACAGCTTGGAAGTCATTTTAAGATATATATGTATATTACAAGAAGAAAAATATGAATCCACGAACACTGCTTTTTTTTATCCGAGTCAGGACATTTTCAAGATTTTTTGAGCAAGCTAGGCGATGATACAGTGCGGTTCCCAGAACATCAAGGCGCAATAGGAACTTTGGAAACATCACCTTATATTTTACGTTGCAACAATATAATGTCCTCGATACACTGGGAACCCAAAACGGACAACTTCGCTCAGTCTTTTAACATTTTTTTGTGCTGATGTGTGAAACTCTATGAAAAATACCAACTCATCAAGCAAAACACAATAACACACATACAGACACTTTGGAAACTAAATCACAGGTGTAGCTTTCTCCCCAATTGAATAGGCTTAACTTAAGTTACATTTTCTCATGTAGCAGCGCCTCTGATGCTAAGCTGGCGTTAGTGTAAAGGATACTGTGAGGGGCTCGGAAAGTTTCTCCTTGACCGGGAGGAACACGAGGGAAGGAACAAACTTTCGGTGTAGTTGTACTTGCTCAGAACTCGGAGTTCCGTCGGGCTCTTCCAAAAGGAACGGTTGCATGATGAACTGGTCTAAGAAAGGAGGTTGATTCTGCGGGACGGCGTAAGAGGCAGGGACTTGAGACTTCCTGGCTGCTTCCTGTAGCTTTTTCTTTACTTCATCAGTGGCAGCTTCCTTTAATTCCAATAATGACTCCGCCGCCTCTGGTTCTTCCCGCAGTTCAAAATTACTCTTGTCAACCATATGTTCCCTTCTGATATGCTTCTTCACAATTACCATATGAACGGAGAGAGAAACCACAACGAGTACATTTGTACAGACCTTGGGGCATTACCTTGATCGCAGTTGTCTCGACGGAGCTGGAAGCTATTGTTTCAGGTGGGCTGGTGGAATTTAAACTGTGCCTACTGTGAATGTGGGTCAAGCAATTTTCTCGAGATCTAAAGCGCTGAAAACACTTGGAACACCGGAACTTACACTTTCCCCCAGCAGCATTAATCGAATCTTCTTCAATTACTTCACATTCCAAATTTTCGTTCTTAATACTGTCTCCGTTTTCTTCGTTGTTTGGAGAATGTTGCTGTACAGTCGTCTTGCGTTCTTGCATGTTTCCGATTTGTGGTGGATACGGAACTGACGGAGAAGGAACAATGAATGGATTTAAAACACCTGAGAACTGATGGGTCAAGATGTGGTGTTGGAACACTTCAGACTGGAGAAAACTTTGCAGACAAACAGGGCACTGAAAGGTTTTGCTGGGTTAGGTAACGGGTTCGAAGACAGTCCTGCATGGGATCTTTCATGGACAAACAGAAATGCAAGAACAGGTGTTGTGAATGGACAATAAGAACAGTGATAACTCTTTACTGTGGAATCTCCGGAACCGAAGAGACTCGCAAAAACTTGATGCCCACCCCCTTCGCTTGTGCCTTCTAAAGACATCAAATTGGGCGGTCTTGAGCAGCCAGTATCTTGGTCTTGACTGTTCCAGTTGTTCGGAATTTTCAGAGTAGGGCTGTAAGTGGACCCTGAACCAGAGGAAGAGTTATTTACTGCACCGGAACCCCTGCTGGTCTGTAATTGATGTTTTCCTTGTTGGGAGACTAATTGGTACTGACTTTCAAGTTCTTTCCATTTTTCTACTCCATTTTCACCATGATCGTTTAACAGGTGAGCTTTCAACCACTTTGTGCTTCTGAAGCGGCGATTACATATTGAACAAACTTCAGTAAAGTGGCTGAAATACCGATGACTTAGGTCACTTAGCTCGGATGGTTTCAAAGCCTGGTCTCCCTCTAATTGGATCTGCATGTTATGCCCGTTCCCATTGTCCCTCGCTGAGTGAGCCGCCGACGCATCTTCAATAATCCCATGGGTATTCTGTTTATGCACGCGAAGAAAATACTTGCTACAGAGTTCCTTGTTGCAAATGTCACAAATAACACCGCCAATTTGTGCCCCATTCTCTATCTCAATTCCATGCATACGCTGCATGTGAGTCTTCATGAAATACTTATTGCACAATTCCTTGTTACAAATTTCACAGTAACTGCTCGTTGGTGTTACAGAAATTCGTTTTTCAGGTCCTACGTGGACCGCTTGCTGACTCGGGGGTTTCTCTGGTGGAGACTTCGCATCTAACTCTTCTTTAATCACGTTACTCATCATTGCATTTGCTGTCACTGTCGTCTTTACGCTACAGTTGTGAAAATCATCCACGTGCTGTTTAAGTTGATACTGGGTGAAGAAGTCTTTCTTACATAAGAAGCAATACGTATGTGTGTCTATGAGAGGAGGTAGGCCAGTCATCTCTAAAGATGGAAGCTTTTGTTCTTCAATGCCACTTTGTTCCTCCATTAGAACACCGTGTTCGGCCATCATATGTGCTGTCAAACAGTAATGATTTTCAGACACTTTGTTACAGATTGTACACGTTTTCACTTTACTTACATTGAGGTTATTCAGTTGTAATATCATGGTCTGAAGTTTCTGAAGGTCTTCACTAATTGCATCTTTCCCACCATTGCTGTTCCCATCATTGTTATTGTTAAAAGGTCCCACTTCATCCGTCGATTTGTCTCTGATTTGAGACAAATTTCCGTCGTTACAGTTTGTAGTAATATCCTCCTGAGATTTAACATCATGTCCCCCTGGATCTTCCTGTCCTTCCTTCCTCTCATTCCCCGTAACATGCAGGTAAGCTCGATGTACTTGCATCAGGTAAAAGCTCTGAAAACGCCGCCCACATATATCACATTCTGGTCATCGCTGTCAGAGAAATCATTTCGTACTTTTCCACCCGAATCTGAACTGTTCGTACCCTGCTCACCTACTATTAAATTTAATGGGCTCGTCTGATTGTGGTTCCATGGAACACAGCCGCTGCTCCCGGTCTTAAGTTCTTTCCCTTCGCAGTCTGAAAAATAAATTCCGTGACGTTTCATCTTATGCGTCCTCAAGAAATATTTATTGCAGTACTCTTTGCAGCATATCTCGCAAAATGCATCGGCGTTAATGACACCCAACTTTCGTAACTTTTCTGAAGATAGTGCGACTTCTTTTTGGTTTTGTTGAAAAGGGGGGGGGAATTTTTGTTAGATTTCCCCGAGCTATTCTCTACACACTCTCCAATGGATCGTCCTTCTTCTGGCTCTTGTTCAGGTTCCTCTTTAACATTGTGAAACTTCCACGCCTTCGTCTGTGACAGAATTCGCAGGACTAAGTTTTATTTGCAAATTGCTGTCATGTTTCTCGTGCAAACTCACACCAAGTTCTTCCAGCTCCGAAATATGTTCTGGCATGTCGCTGGAGACTGTTTCGAGAACATTTGATCCAGTGTCTGAACCTGCTGATGTACTGCCCCTTTCGTCGATTTCTTGCTTTCTAATGTAGTCTGGTAAATTCGGAAAGGGCGTGCTGCCTGAAGGTAGGAGAGAGTCATCGACAATACCATGGATCTTGGTTTTATGCCGTCTAACAAAGTATTTGTTGCAAAATTTCTTTTGACAAATATCACAAAATGCTTTCAGCTGTCCATTTCCAGGTATCTTGTTCACGTTCAAGGCGTCGGCTATTTGGGAGGGGGACTGACAGTGGTTTAGAGTTTTGTATAACTGGCACAGGAGATGCCATTCTGGAAAGATTTAAATTCACTTGAATCAAAGGAGCCGGGTATGGGTGACTAGGAATCGAAGTACCACCGACAGTTGTACTCGGACTTTCGACATAGATACCATGTTTGTTTGCTTTATGTGTTTTCAGAAAATATTTGTTGCAGAATTCTTTATTGCACAATTCGCAGTATGCGTCTGGATTGAATATTCGAATAGGAGCTGTACCAGGGACTTGGCCTTGAGACTGCGTGATTGAAGGAGAGGCGTTAATCATTGAATTTTGTGACATGAGTGGCAACAAGAAATGTGGCGCTAAAGGCATATAACCAGGTAGAGAAATTTTCTCCTCAACGAGCGGGACAGAATTCCCAGACTCGAGGATCTGTGGTAATACTACTGGCGGTTTGGTCCCATGGATTTTATCATCAGGTTTATTTCGAAGTTCGGACATTATAGATCCTACTACAAAATCTACGGGTGAAGTGGAGTGTGTTGTTGGTAAATGGGAAAGATTCAGTGGTTTTTCTGACCTACTACCAGCTAAATTATCGAGGCCTACTTTTTGTTGAAGCTGACTTTGAAAATGTCCGTTCTCAATGTGAAATTTAAGACGCTCCTCAGGGTTTAAAATGTCAGGACAATAAGGGCATTGCGAAAAAGATTCGTGATAATATATGTTTACATGATCGGACTCTGTGTTTGGTTCCAACTCCCTTTCTGCCTTATGGTCCATTTGTAGTTTTGTATCCTTGTGGCCATAGGCTGAATTTGGTGATCCATCATTATGTACCTTACCTTCATTGCTGGCTTCCGGTTCGTCGTCGCTAGATGGTTCAGTGAGTGAAAACACGCGAACTGGTTTCGATTGCTTCCGCCGCTTCTTGGCCTGAGACTGGTCGGGTTCGGTTTGGCTGTCCTGAAAGGGACGCTTGCAGGTTGGAGTGTCTATGACGCTGCCCGGGGCGATGTCCTCCTCATCGTGGTGTTCCAGTTCCTCGCCGGAGTTGGATGAGTCTTCTCCGTCGCTATACTCTGTGCTTTTGATTCCATTTCCCGTTCCTGTACCCGCTGAGTCAACAACAGTAGAACCATCATCATGTATTATGCAGTGTTATCGTGCTGAAAGTGACACACTGCAGCTGGTCTTCATGTGGAGGGTGAGATTCTGTCCTGTAACAAGTATCATTGAAAAGGAGAGTTAATTTTTAAGTTATTTTTTAAGGGCCCCGTAGCAGATGCTACGGACGCACCGCAGCCTTGAAGGCTTATTGTGCAACCCTATGGGAAGAATGATGACGTTTTTTTCTGCCTTTCCATTTTAATGGAGCACCGGTGGAATGAAATTGACAGGGAAAAACCGAAGTACTCGGAGAAAAACATGTCCCAGTGCCACTTTGTCCACCATAAATCCCACATGGACTGACCCGGGATCGAACCCGGGCCTCCGCGGTGAGTGGCCGGCGACTAACCGCCTGAGCCATGGCACGGCCCTTGAAGGTATTTAGTTTGCACATGTCACCACTCCTTTCGCCGAGTAAGGTTTATATCGTTGTAGCCGCAGGGGCTAAGACACTTGTGCCCTTGCACAGGTCTTACAGTCGGATTGGGTTTGAATCTCCTTCAAAGTGTGGATGCATGTCCGCGATTTTTCTTGCAGTTGTACTGTGTATAATTAAACCGATTCACTGTCGAAGAAATTGCACAAAATTATAAAAAATAACACTCATATTCAATAAAATATATTCAACACAACTATGCTTGTATTATGTGAGAAAGAGCTACATATTTCGTTCGTAGTAGACCATTAGTTTAAATAATAATCACTTTTGAAATTAAAATTCAGTACGACTTGCTGAAAAAGTGTCCGAAAAGTTACTTGCATGGACAGAAAGATGAGTGCATTGCCGTGCCATGGCTCAGGCAGTTAGCCGCCGGCCTCTCATCGCGGAGGCCCGGGTCAGTCCATGTGGGATTTTTGGTGGACAAAGTGGAACTGGGACATGTTTTTCTCCGAGTACTTCGGTTTTCCCCTGTCAATTAAATTCCACCGGTGCTCCACTACTTGGAAAAATGAAAAAAAACTAATCATCTTTCTCTTCATCTTCATCACAGGGTTGCACAATAAGCCTTAAGGCTGCGGTGCGTGCATAGAATCTGCTGCGCAGCCCTTCACAAAAGAAAAAGATGCGTGCATAATTAGAATTTTGATATGTTTGACAGAAATTAATTCAATTTTGAGCCATATAAGCCCATTTTTCATTCTTCCGTCTCCCGTATCTCCAACATACCTTAGCCACAGCTGCGTCTTTATCTTATCCTCTCAAGTCTTTTCTTCGGAGCGTGAAGATACTGACTCCGCCGTAATAAATGTTGTTTCTCGCAGTATTTAGATTTCGAAGTCAGACATACCAAGCTAATACGCTCGGTAGGTAACTTCAGAAACAAGAAATGTTACTCATATATATGTTATGCAGACAAATGTACACAGTATTATGTTATTTAACACAATTTTATTAAATGTTGCCCAACATGTTTCTAGCCTATATAAGGCTCATCTCAGGGGCTCTTTTGTTGAAATTACAACAGCTATATTATTGGTATATAAAATTCTTAAAAAGCTGTTAGATGTATTTGGTTATTGGTATCTGTACCGGTCATGCTGCTTTCACTATAGATTAGTTGGAGGCCTACTAATCTATACTATCTATACTAATCTATAGTGAAAGCAGCATGACCGGTACAGATACCAATAACCAAATACATCTAACGGCATTTTAAGAGTTTTATATACCAATAATATAGCTTTTGTAATTTCAACAAAAGAGCCCCTGAAGATGAGCCTTATATAGGTTAGAAACATGTTGGGCAACATTTAATAAAATTGTGTTAAATAACATAATACTGTGTACATTTGTCTGCATAACAATATATATATTAGAAATGTACGGTACAAGTGACGTAAATGTTACTCAGTTTGAATGCCGAAGTAGCTGAGTCAGTATAGACAAGTCTATAGGCTGGATGGCTGAGGATTCTACGTTCCATTGTAGGGAGGGACAAGAGATTTTTCTCTTTTCCAAAGCATCCACAGCGGCACTGGGGTCCAACCAACCTCCTATGTGAAGCTTATCGGGGCTATTTTCCTAGGGTTAAAGCGACCGAGGCGTGAAGCTGGTTACTGACTTCCGTCTAATACAGAGAATTAGACTGCTGCGTGTTATACGTCAGGTGCGCCGTACTCCTGTTTGGCGTCGTACTTAATAAAAGAGTAAGGGCAAATGTACTGTTGCGTTGTTCTTACAATTACAAATTATTCTGTAGTTACGCTTTTAAATACAGAGTATACACAAAAGAATGGTGTGGTTTCAATGGTGAATAAAGGGAAACCGCACCATTATTTTGCGTATACCCTGTATAGGCCTATTTCCTCCTTTCTGACTTCGTACCACCAGCCTGGTGTATTAAGAACACTTTCGCCCAGAAATCCAGACACACGCGGTTCAGTCTCCACACGTTTTGTTGTCTGTTCTCTCTGAAATCCTTGTATTTCTCTTCAAGCTAGCAATAATAATTATGCTTGATTTCAGGTTTCCGCCGCGGTGTAAATTAGATTTTCACTTTTCTGCTATGTTACGCAGCGTGAATTGGTAGTTAGTTACCGACGTTTCGGGATAACCTATCTGTCCCCTCTTCAAGGCTCAATCAGTCCAGTTGGACTGCTTTGCCCTTGAAGATGAGACCGAAACGTCGGCAACTAACTACCAATCTGCGCTTCGTAACATCCCAGAAGAGCGAGGATAGCGGTACTAATTAATTAATAATTACATAAAAATGGCACAGAATTCGCCTTTAAAATTATTACATACGCATACTGAGTGGACACATTTTTTCTGACTGTATCATATAGAATTTTTTAGGCAATTCCGGCTTCGAATCCCTCCCAGGCTAATACTGCGGACATGTCTTCATTCGTACGATTATGAGATTAGTTTTATTACACTCAAAATATCCTCTGCAGTTATTATGCTGTAATTAACCTCGCGGGAAAGAGATTGGTTTAATTAATATGTTATTTGTCTAGTTTGTTTGAAAATGTGTGAATTTAAACGTTGCACAAACCCCTACAAGTTTTACGGTGTTTCTAATACAGGACGTTATTTAATAAGGCAACTGCAATACTATGAATATATGTGGACATAAAGTAGTATTAAAGTGTATCACAAATCAGGAAACTGCAGAATTTCTGCACATTGTGTACTTATGATATATTAGTCTGAATTACTGTAGACAAAATTCTCACCATATATCATATCCTTATTATAAATAATGGGTTATTTTGTTAGGTTTTAATACATTTCATACACACACACATCAACATCCAGTTAGTAACAACATTAAACAAATGCTAATGTAAAAGTGCTGCCAACCAAATAAATATATTTCAATATGAAATTTTAGTTTCTCACCGCGGTGAATATAACACTGGATTCTTCTGAGAAGAGACGCCTTCTAATTGGATTTATAGGTTCCTCAGAAATGTTAAACATCTCCATCCTACACGGCGTCACATTCCGAAAGACCGTAATTTTTTACGTCCATCGTTATAGAAGTGGATTTTTTGTGATTTTTGTACTTCATAAACTGTGTTCTTTGTCATGAAATATAAAATGCGAGTGTTACCTAAATAAAAAATACGAAGTATTCACATTTGGATTTTCCGTTGATTGACTCCTGTTACCAGTTAAAGTGAGCAAAACTGATTGTGTTTTTCTGCATTACGTTTAGGCGAAGGCTATGTCAGTGGGCAAAATAAATTACTCATGCATTTCTATCCAGCACTCGCCTGTTTGCGTTACAAAATTATTAATTATTCTAATGATACTCATGACAAAATTATGACACGTGAAAATGTATAAACAGAGACGACAACAGAATGAAATATTGATACAAAGAAACAGCAACTATCTTGTTGCAGTATTGTAATTTCAAAATACACTGAAAGATAATATGTACCCATGTTCTATTATCAGATATGTCACTCGAAGGTAACGTGCAGTGATAAAACAGTATAACTAATGTGTTAAAGACATTGTAAATATCATGGAACGTTAATTAGAACAGTTTCAGTACTGGCACAAGGTTTTATTGTATCTAGCACAGAGCAACATGTGTGAGTGGTTTATACAAATACGCAGCTCAGTTTGGAGCGCATATAAAACTAACCGGCACAATTAGCTACTGCTTATGAAGATTAAAATACAAGAAACTATAGTTTTGCTATGTGTTCTATGGACGTAGGACTTTGTTGCGGCTGCTAGGAGAACAACATGGGCTGAGAGTGTTCGAGGAAGGGTTTCTGAGGAAAATATTTGGGCCTAAGTAGGTAGAATTAGAGGACAGTGGAAAAGGATGATCTCCATAACTTGTGTTTCTAAGCAAATATTATTAAGTAGATGAACTTAAGGAGTATGAGATGGGCGAAGCATGTGGCATGCATCGACGAAGAGAAAATGCATAGACGGCTTTGGTGTGAAAATCTGAAGGAGAAGGACCACCTGGAAGACCTGGGCGTAGGTGGGAGGATAATATTAAAATACGTCTTTAAAGTATGGAGTAAGAGGGCTCAGAATAGGGAAAATGTCGGGATTTTGTAAAACGGTAATGAACCTTCGGGTTCTGTAAAATGAGGGAATTTCTTGACTACCTGAGGGGCTTCTGAAGGAGAACCCTGCTACCCAGAGTTAGTAAACTCTCAGTTTATTAGTGGGACGAGAGATGAAATATACACCCCCCCCCCCCTGAACTTTGTAATACAAGTATGTAAAACATAATCAAAAGTGCTTTATGGAAAAAGCAATACAGTACGAATAGCAGGTGTTGAATTTTCAGATACTAATAAGCATTGGTTTGAAAGGCAACGTAAAAAATTTGCCATATAGAGTGCTCAAGCACTACAATATGAAGTCTTGTACCATCTTCAATATCAAACTTAAGTCATCCATATACGAGTATACCTAAGTTACGATGTTTCCACAATTTTACGGAATTTGACGCCGTGTATTTCTGTAAGTCGTTACCAACCATTTAGAGGAATATCTTGCCTCCGTATTGGGGGTAGTCTGAATATAGAGATATTTCTTCAAAATTTTGGTAATTATCTCTCAGACTACACGGCGTCACATCCCACACTTTTAATGTTACACGTGTTTAAGTTATCTTTTATTCTTTAAAAAAGCGATGAATATTGCACTAGGTCATATAGTACAAGAAGGAAGGAAGTGTTCTTTTGCATTGCTTGAAGGAAATTCATTAAATAAACGCACAATTGGCGTGTCGTGTCTGTCTGTCTGTCTGTCTGTTCTGTCGGCCGTGCCTTAGCTCCCACATTACTCATATTACCCTCAAGTGATGCAAGCCACGTAAAATTGTTAATAATGCAGTATTTGGGATGTAACTCCGTGTAATGTGTTAGAAATATGCTGACGTTTCGGGAGGAACGTACCGCCTTTCTTTTCAAGATTAAAATCCGAAATATGGAGGCAATACGTTCCTCCGAAAGTATGTAAATTTCTACCAAAGTACATGACGCCACATAACTGAAGGTGGTACTGTTTACAGCCACAGCCGTCGAAACCTCTGATCTCGTACATAGAATTTTGCCAGGTGAATATGATTTTGGTTGAATCCATAAAATGTTACTTCTACTGCACGCGAAATTCATATTTAAATTATTTTTATAACAGAAATTAAGAGACAATAATTGCCTAAAATAATGCATGCAATAGAAGGTTAATTCACTTCCCATTGTGTGCTGAATACTCCTTCCTGCTTGTCTTTTTTTTTTAAGTCGTCCTCTTCTACCTACTCCGGTTTTCCCGTTTCAGTGTCGAGGTTTGTAATTTCTTTTGATCACACTGAGAGACACACCACAGTCGGTAGGACTCCTCTGGACGAGCGATCGTCTCTACCTGACAACAACACACAACACTCACAAGAGACAAACATCCATGCCCCCGGTGGGATTTTTTTTTGTATTAATTCCTGGGTTTTCCCCTTTGATTCATTTGTACGGTTGAAGTCCTTTTTGTCCTGCATGTCACCTTATGTTTCATGCTATCGTCCATACATCTAACACAACACAAACATCCATGCCCCCGGTGGGATTCGAACCCACGATCCTAGCAAGCGAGCGGCCGAAGACCCACGCCTTAGACCGCACGGCCACTGGATCGGCTGTCTTCTTTTATTTAACTATCTAAACTAAATTCACGGGGCAGGATGCCTTGTAAGAAGCTACTACTTTCTCAACTAGTCAAGAAATTCCCCGCAATTTAAGGAACTCGAATAATAGCATTATTTACAACAGCCCCATGCTTGCCCTACCCAAGTCAGGTGAATCCAGTCCACACCCTTCCATTGTTTCTTAAGATCCACTTTAATATTATACTCTTATCTGGACCTAAGTTTTCGAAGTGCTCCTTTTATCCAGATTTCCCCCCACCAAAAACCTGTACGTAGTTCTCTTATCTCCCATACGTGCCACATTCCCAACCCATCTAAACCTCCTGAATTTCATTACCTGAATAATTATGAAGCTCCTCGTTATGCTACTTTTGTCAGATTCCTGTTACTTACACATTTTTGGGACCAAATATTTCTCAGCAACGGAATCCTTCTTTGTCAGATACTGTAATGGTAATAGGACATGTGAAGCTTGTCATAGCGTGATATTCGGCAACCTGCTGTTACATCCCGGAACTTCGGAGAACCTGTGATTCCGAGAACTGCCTTGCCGTTTTGCCACTTACACTTATAGTCGTAGAATTATCTATCGTTCACCTGCAGAAACTGAATAAACCTGGAAAATGTTCTTTTTGAGTTAATACGGATTAGACTATTTTAACCCTAACACGGCAGACATTAATTGGTAGGTAGCAGTTTGAATCTCCGTAGGTTCGTCGCCTGTCCAAATTGCGAATTCTCCTTCTTTTGTCCTCATTCTGTACATAAACTGCACAATTATGCCCTGAAACAGCACATGGTCGCTTCTTTCCAAATCCTTATTTTCTCAGCTTAGGTGTTTATCTTACCATTTTAGTAGTCCGTAAGTGACCCAAAAATCGACCAGTATTAATGATTGTTACGTAGTACAGTTTTATTATTTAAGAAAATATTAAAATCTTTCAGTTTATTTAAACGTTAATAACACGTGTTTTGACTTTTGCATGTCTTTGTTTGCATTTCGTACTGCAACTGAGGGAGACGCTATACGAGCTCAATGTAAATTCGTTCCTATAGCGATTTTATAAAACCGATATAAATATTCAGTCTTTCAAAATAAGAAATTTTTCGTCATTCTATACAAGAAAAAGTATATTTCACTCTTATCAATAGTACAGTCACAACCAACACACACACCTTCAACACGTAATCAGGCTACCGGTTTCAGCTTCAAGAAGCCATCATCAGGCCTATGACAGAAACTATGAAAAACAAACTTCCATGCATTTTGTAAGGATTTTGCTAAGAGGGGAGTTTTCCTCGTACAAAATGCATGGAGTTTGTTTTTCATAGGTTCTTTCATAGGCCTGATGATGGCTCCTTGAAGCTGAAACCGATAGCCGATTACGTGTTGAAGGTGTATTTGTTGGTTGTGACTGTGTTATTGGTAAGAGTGAAATATACTTTTGCATGTACAACCAACGGGGATGTCTAATATTAAAATTCTTTACAAGTCTGAACACATTTGACTTGTTCCAGTCCCAGTATCACGTGATCCGATCTTTCCCTTTCTTTGGAGATCTTCCCCTTCGTCTTCCTTTCTGTGGTGTGTAGTGTCTTCTGAGCAGTTCGTTCTGAATAACTCTCATCGCAGTTTATAAATATTCCGGATAATACTCGCGTATTTTTTGTATCAATTTTGCATAGACCTGCTTGATGCTTGGATTTTATCCTTTCTCCTTTACTTGTATTTTCTACGTGACCTCTTACTGGAGTCATGAAACTCATCTCTGTCGATTCACTTCTTTTGGCTGTTGCTGGGTTGCATTCCTGCATTCAGTGCCGCGAAAGAAAGATGGCAACGTTAGAACTATGGAAAGCGTCATCAGTGTTTGTGTTTTGTCTTTCTTTTAGCAGCGTTCGCTTAACTCTATTGGACCAAATATCCAACCCCTGTAGGTTGTTTTCTGAACACAGACTTCTCTTGTGATCTATTTGGCATAGATTTAAGGAACAAATTATCCGTAACTGTGTAAACGCTTGTACAAATTTGGACACGGTTTAATGTTATCTGACCCAATACGTGTAAGAACTTTGTTTTAACTGTCTCGTATAATGACTTGCTAAAATTTATTTCTTAAGTAGCAAAAAATTATGAGGAAACTTTTCAATGGAACGCCGGCTGCTTCTGTTATATATGCAGGTGTTTTTCAGTGCTTTTCATTTTTCATTGATTTTAGTAGTTATGTGTGTAAGGTCGAAAAGAGAATCGAGGTTAACTGGGTAACACTCCTGTTTTCTATTCGGGAGGTCGCAGATGCAAACCTCGGCCCAGAGACCCTCAATGCCTACTGAGATGGTTCGTCGTATTCTTCAATCCCTCTAGGCAAATTCCGGGATAAAACTTGAGATTATCCCACAACCGTCTTCCTTCTGCATTCTTAACAAAAGAGTGTTTATTAATCATTCTGTAATTCGGCGTTACAAATGTCAGCTGCTGATGTTCTTGCCAAATAAATATACAATGAAAGATAAACATTGCCAGGTATAAAATGTAAATACACTTATTTCGATGCAGATTCTATACAACGTTAAACGTGATTATAAATGTCATAATTGCCACTGTATCCTGTTGTATGACGTATGAAAGCGCTAAATCCTAGCTGTAAAAGATACCGTGTTTTATCAAAACTCCTGTGACAATACAGTATTTCGCAGAAGAAAAATACAAGATCCTGTGCAATTTCTCAAGTTTGAGTACAATATGACAAGCAGAGAGAGAGAGTTATTCTGTGTCGGCTGAGATAGAACATGGTAAGTGCGCCTACTCCTAATTCCCTTCCAGAAATACTGGATCATAGATTTATTTAATATTGTATTCACCGTGCATCTTGTATAAATTAAAATGTAAATTAAAACCAACTTGATGCACACTCACTATTAAAAAACTTTAATAGTAGATTAATTAACCCGACATGTTTCGGTCAGGTACCTGACCATCTTCAGGGGTATACTACATTTAATTGCGTAGTCCAGATGTTAAACACACATAAGATATGAGCCTATAAGGTCTCGTCGTCGTAGTGACTTGTGAAAAACTTTATATACGACGAGACCTTATAGGCTCATATCTTATGTGTGTTTTACGTATGGACTACGCAATTTAATGTGGTATACCCCTGAAGATGGTCAGGTACCTGACCGAAACATGTCGGGTTAATTAATCTACTATTAAAGTTTTTTAATAGTGATTGTGCATCAAGTTGGTTTTAATTTTAATTTAACTGGATCATAGAGCTTCATATCAACCATTGGAAGCCGAAGTAGTCCAAAAGTGTGTCTGTATCTGGTCTGCACAAATCCAGGCTGCCAGGTCACCATGGTGACTAAATGTTTTTACGGTGCCGCCTAATATTTGAGGATCCACAACATGAACTTCGCTTCTTGTCACAATTCTGGAACCCAGAATTTTGAGTTGGCTCCTATATTTTTGGAAAATCTGTGTACCGCTGGCCTAGATGTCTCCTAAACATGAGACTAAAATACATATTATATCATTTAATATTAAGTATATGAGTGCTTGACTAAGTGTGTTTGTTATTCACTCACAAATAACTAGTCACTCTCAGTGTCTGTCAGATGTCGTTAACTGTCAGACAGTTTTAACATGTACATACTTTCGCTTTTAAGAGACTTACTGTTAAATTTTCTTCAGCTGGCCTTTCCACTAGCATGGTCAAAATGACAAAATATTACGCGATCGAAAATTTAATGGTAAATGTATGAAGGACTGACTGACGGCATAACAGTCAGTACCTCGTTTGTAGCCATATCTTAGCATCTAACTTGTTTCGGCTATAGCGGGACGTTGTTAAACTTACTTTGCATGATCTGAAGTAATTAGGGAATGGAATTAGCCCTCAGTGTATAAATATGTATGTTCCAACACTTTGTAACGGATTTCATGTTCAGTTATACATGTGTTACCAAATATTCCTTTTAGGTGTTGCTTAGGTACATACCTTCAGCGTTTCTGCCTCATTCAGAAAATTTTAGAGGTATTTGCTAACAATCAAATTGATGTCAGGCCTTGACATGATTGATAAAACCTTTGGTTATTTAATAATGATATTTGTTGCATTTATCTTAGAGCTTCGAGTCGTAAGGAGCATAGAAATGGAGAATTGTAATTCCTAAAATCATATGAAAAGAAGGTATTGAGAATTTTCTTAAGATACTGTTACATCATTTGCTTTGGGAGTCAGAGGACTCAAATTTACAAACTGGAGTTTATTAATTAACTCTCTGCAGAAGAGTCGCCGCCTTTTATGAAATGCGAAGGTTCATTACCGTGTTCACAAGAGCCGATTATTGATCCGTATCTTGAGCCACTTAAGTCCAATCCACTTCCTTATATCATAAAACTCTATGTCAAAATT
Organism: Reticulitermes speratus; assembly: GCA_021186555.1. NCBI lineage: Eukaryota > Metazoa > Arthropoda > Insecta > Blattodea > Rhinotermitidae > Reticulitermes > Reticulitermes speratus. The sequence goes on along the minus strand of JAJKFL010000003.1, from coordinate 11,221,124 downwards.
TCCCCTTAAGGTTCTGTCCGTTTTTCTGCTGAAGAATCCGACCCTTACACTTTTCTTCGCGCCGTCAAATTAACAGCCTGCAGGTGTATAATTCGAATTTGTCTAGGTATAAGATGAGGTAATAACATATAACAACTTAGGAAAGGGATTATATGAAATTAATTTATGATAAATGTTGCTGAATATACAGTAAATTACCCAATTACATATACAAATATTTTAAATGAATTTAACCTATTAATTTGCGATTAAAACTACCGTAAATAGTACCATAAATATCATGTGGAATGAAAGGATCATTCTTATATCCCGGTTCTTTAAGATCCATTTTAATATTATGCCCCTATCAGTGCTTACATTTTCCAAACGGTCCTCTCTACTTTCAGATTTTTTTGCTAAAATTATTACTGCTTTTTCCATCTCTCCCGCGCATGTCTCATGCCTCAGCTAACTCATCCTCTATTTTATCGCCCCATAATCTCTGGATATTATTTGAAAGCATGAAGTTCATCTTCGCAGAATTTTCTCCAGCCTCATATTACTTCGTCTTATTTCTAAATATTCTCTACAGCACCAAGTACTCAAATACCAGCAATCGTTTGTTCGCTTCAAATATTTTGTTAACTCTTGTAATAATTCTCTGATTAAGAAAAATTATGAAATTTTACTGGGCTTAAAAATGCACAGAAAGTGTTCTTTTACAAATTGCTTACTCATCATTTCCCTGTAGGTTTCGACCTATGTGAATTTCAACAATTAAAGTAGCTGTCGGCCAGGGTTTACGACGGATGTTTAATAAGTAAAGTTCCCTGGGTCACAAACATTAATGAGAAGTAATTTCAGTGTTAAATGCAGCTCTTTTATTCCTTTGAAACTTCGTAATTTTTAAAGCACTTCTCGAGTATTGATGCATTTGTTCTTCGTAGGCAGGGATTTAAAAAATGAGTCGCAGTAGAAATCGGGCTCCTGCATTCGTAACCATTCATGAATAGCCATTTCTACTTCCTCATTGCTTGGAATGTGTCAAAATAGGAAAAAACTATCAACGTCCTCGTGGATTATGTTGAAAAGTAATGATACGTTAGTGGAATGAATGAGTTACAGTTAGTGTTTTAATGACTGCTCATACTTACTAAACATTCCTCACACTTTATAGACCTATATGCATTTCAGCAGACAGAATAGCCAGTTTGAGCCAGGATTTGTATCACCTACACCTGCCTCTCCGAATAATAATTAGGCATAATATCCATTTGAATGCATTATCATTTTCCTTTGCTTAAGTGGTTATTGATTTACTCACATGTTTACAGTCGATTGTAATTTCCTGCGTATACTTGTAACAGACTAATCTGTCACAAGCTTATCCTGTACTTAACAACTGGTGTGTATGACAGACAAAGTACCGCTTAATAGCAGAAAATGAAGAAAAATGTTAATGACTCTAAGGTGCAGTTATTACTTAAGTCAGTAAACATATGTCACGCACAGTTTTCCACAAAAGTGAAGCGTGAACTGATTTTCTGAATCTTGATATTACAGCAATTAAACGCCTGGTCCTAAAAGTATCAGGAATGGTATATTGCTTTTGGGATCACACTTTTCGGGGGCTTTCTGCATCGTCTGGTATTCCGAAACGAGCAAAACTATCGGCAAGTTGACCTGTTTTCATCCTCAGGATCAGAGGGTGGAAAGCGTCTAGTCATTGTCTTTTTTGTAAAGTTACGCAACAGTACAGCATGCCGGCATCTTTACTGATGGTGACACAGTATATTGGTATTAAGAAGCATAACTCGGAAATAATAGATCTTAATTGTTACTTTTATTCCAACAGTATTATCACAGATTGAGAGACCAGTATCAACAAAGCTTCTTTCTAAGGCGCGATCGCAAAATTGCGAAAAGCGACTACTAGCTCCGTCATGTCTGTCTGCCCGTCCGTCTGTCCATCCGCATGGAACAACTCGGCTCCCACTGGACGGATTTTCGTTAAATTTAATATTTGACTGTTTTTCAACAAATCTGCCAAGAAATTCAAGTTTCAATAAAATCAGACCAGAATAACAGGAATTTCACATGAAGACCTATGTACATTTATGATAATATCTCGCTGAGTTCTTCTTATAATGAGAAATGTTTCAGACAAACGTTGTAGAGACAATCAAAACACACATTTTATGTTAAATAACTTTTTTTCCGAAAATCGTGCCGTTTATGAGATAATGTGGAAAAATATGGTAGAGCCGAACAGGCCACAGGTGACAATACAATACGGCTCATGCACTTTGCATGCTGGATAACTAAGACTATAGACACACACGCACATACACAAACACAGAATATGTAATACTTATTGCTTTTCCACGGCAACAATGGTTACGCGAACGCGCCTCTAATACGAAGTATGGGGCACTTACAAATTTATTTGATATCAAGGAATGAGTTCCCGTATTTACTTTTAAAAAAGATAGCATTGCACCTGCTAAAAAGCCGGGGGGGGGGGGGTCTGACGATACGAAGTGTTGTCAGACTCTGCTTTCCGTTCAGAATACTAGACGAAGGACAAATTACAAAAATCAAGCAATCCTAAAATTGGTATCTCTTCAGCAGCAACGGAATATTCGTTGTAGAATTACGTTTCATGATTTAAAATATTTGCTCCTATCTGACGAATAAAATGACTCTCCATAAGTAGGGAAAATTTACAGTTTTAGATGGGCTATGAATTTCAAGAACAGACGAGAAATAGAAATTATATTTTCCATAAACCTGTAAAATTAGTAAAAAAAACTCATAAATAGGGTGGCCAAAATCTGTTCCTGGAAGTCCTGAAACTTATCGTAAGCATTTGTTTGGAAAATGTCACAACTTTTAAAAACAAGAACAATACTGTATTCTAATTAAATTGGACGACCTGCTTGATACTGAACCTAAAATATTTCTCCTGTTCTGGCTTGTATTTTGAGTCTGTTGCTCCTCAGACTTTCTGTTTAACACTCCTGTCTCTGCCGCTTATCTTTTCAAATCATTAAGTGTTTAGTTTATACGGACACCCGTTTCTTAGAAGTAAGGGCACTTCTGATATTTGTATTCCAGTGTTACCATATTCGTAACCGTAACTTAACTGTAGCTTAATAAATTACAACTTGTCTTACTTCCTTCAGCGCGGTGGCGTAGTTGGTTGAGGCACTACGCTACAAACCGTAACGTCGCGGGTTCGATTCCCGATGGTGTCATTGGAATTAATTCCTTGACATAATCGTTTCGGTCGCACTATGGCCCTGGGGTCGACTCAGCCTCCAACAGAAATGAGTACCAGGAATATTTCCTGGGGTGTAAAGGCGGTCGGTGCGTAGGGCTGACAACCTTACCACCTTCGTGTGCCGATTGTCTAGAAATCTGGGAGCCTAAACCTTCTGGAGCCCTAAGGGCCTTCCTAGGCCTGTAATTGGGTTGCTTTGCTTTGCTTAGTTCCTTCAACATAGTGCGGTTCTTCCAGTGTTCACAGAATATGACTGTAGGCCTACTACAGTTAGTAACTGCAGACACCTATTTCGATGCTAAACACTCTATAGAAACACTTGAATTTACTATTTATGACAACAATTAATTTTCTTAAAACACAGACTCAGCATTGCTGTCGAGAATATGACTTCACCTTTAACAATCCAATTACGTACCTTAATACTGTTGTAGCATCCATGAGTTCACAATAACGAATTATCCTCTGCATTGTGACGTAAGTGTTGCCGTTGTTGTTTGCCTCCATAATTTAATCTTTATGATATTAAAAACTTTGAACTTTCGCTAGTTTCGTTAACTTGGTCCATAGCTACTTGATTAGTCGATAATCGTCTGATATTATCTGTGGAATGCTTCTGAATCTGCTGTTCCAAAGAGATAATATTAGGACCCATGCCGTTATTATATTCATTAATAATATATATATGTCTCTGTTCAAAATTCTAATTTTCCCGTGTTTGCTGGCGACTTAAAGAATTATCATAATACAAATTAGGATTGATTAGGATTAAAGTATGATATGTTAAAGAAATGGTATGGCATGGGAAGCGGGCTGGGCTCGTTTATTTCAGAATAGAGACGGGATCTTCTCAAGGATTCTGCTGCATGGAATAATCAGCTCTAGGTACGTGGGAAATAGTGTCTTATCTAGGTAGCCTGGGACATTTTCGAGACTCGTAAAATGAAGCTCCTTGCTTATAAATGCTGTGATTCATGTTACTAATGTTGACTTGTGTGCTTGTTCCTAAATTATTATACAGAGTGTCTTATGAATTGTGGACATAACTGCACGAAATGATTTCCTAGGTCTTGGTGAACATAACTTTTGTATAAACATGAGTCCTCTTTTGAACGTTTACTGAGTCATGACAGAGTAAAGCTTAGAATGAAAGGTAAGGATTACTGCAGACATATAGAATAAAATAATAGACAAACACGTTACGTAATAAATTTAAAATCCAAATTCTCTTCATGAAATTGACTGTAATTTACACTGACTTGTTCTTTAAACAGGTTTTCGGAAATCGTACCCGCGGTCGCAACACTCCTCGCAACTCGGCTGTGAATAGTGCGCGTGAAAATGTGTAGATAAGCATTAATTTGTTTACTTGACCCGCCAGGTCAAGGTCGCGTAGCGTTATAATCGACTCCTTGAATTGTAGGCTCACTGTAATTAAAGGAGACACACAGGACCATTACCGTTGAGAATTGGGCCCATATTGATAGGAACTTTTTGACTTAGGGGTTCATCTCCTACAGTTACGTTCAAACCTCAAGAAACATCCTGCATATCCACAGTTTATTTAGGTAAATGAAACAAAGCAACTGATGTTTGAAATTCTTCAATGTTCATAAGCTCTTTTCACTCCAGATATATTGTAATATTTCCAATGGTACATAATAGCACTTGGAGAGAATTCAATTTTGTTATGTGTTTTCTAATTTGCAGGTATGGTGCTGTTCCTCTATAAACCATTCAGAGCGACCCAAGTAGAAAGTAGTGTCATTTAGTAGCACTATTAGGCTTTATATGAGACCCGTCATATATGAAATTAATAAAGGTTTTCGTAAACACTAATAGTCGGATTTCATGCATTGTACCATTAGTCATCAGTAGTTGATTCCTATTTCGTGTCCCTAAAGGAATTTTGTGTGACACGCCTCTAGAATTACTATTCAAACCGCCATGTCGTTCAGCCCTCCATTTTGACGCCAGACAAGACTAACAATGCTGTACTTCCTGTCGTTTATGAACGTCTACAATGCATAGTCTCTAATGGACACATACAAAGTAATGAAGTTTACTTGTCAATTAATATGGATCGTGCAAACACAGGAATTGGAGAGTTTATTCAGTGTTCAATATATCAATAATGAGTCAGATCACTTAACTTCTGAATTATTGAGTGTTTTTCACAAAAAGAGAGGAACATATCATCTACAGTTCCGATCTGTCTGTCTGTGATCTAGATCATAATCTGGACATTTCCTAGACATTGTTAAAATTTCGTATGGGAAAATACGTATAAGTGTTTGGCAGTTCCTTTTTTGAGCCATATTAACCTACAGTAAAATGCATTTCATCTAAGGCGGTACATAAGATTTTCACGTAGGCCTACAGTCAAAATCCGATCCAACCCCTTCCCCCCGATATAGCACCACCCTCCCTTAAGGCCCATGAAAGTCTGTGAAGGGAAATCTCATATTATGCAGTATTTCGAAATATCGTCGCCCTCGATATACCGCGACAAATTGTGGCCAACAACAATAACTCTCTATCGAGGTTTCACTTTGTACTTTAGAAAGAAGGCTTATAAATCTGCAGAGAACGCCCTTAGGAAATTTTATGTACAACATTATTTTGTACATTTTTATGCATTTTGGAATTTTCTTGAAAGAGCACAAGTCTCAAAAAGTACATTAAATATGTTAATTGTTAAAGAGTTTAACCTCTTAACAAAATAATAATAATAATAATAATAAGAGTTCAGTTTATCCTTTTTTGCTTGGGGCTGCCTACCGAGTAACCCAGCTTATCGCGAGGGTAGCCCCTTCGCTATTAAAGCCCTTTATAAAATGTTTAAAAATAATGTAATTAACTTTATGATACTTGTATAAAGTGAAAGGTACTGAGTCATGTTTCTGGAGCCCTGAGAAACGGATATGACCCCTTTACTTGAAGGCATGAGTTGTATAATGTAATGCACCGTAGTTAGTCTGCTATTTTTCGACATGGCCTTTTCGTCATGTACCCAAAATATTTTGTTGATTTACTTAACGGATCTTGCAGCAACTCAGATTATATAGCGTCGAATGATATGATGTTTACTGAACACTAAATCTGCAAGAACCCGAAATTAAATGGTCATAACCTGATTGCAGTTGGTATCCCGTTGTATGTCTGATAAGACTGAGGAAAACCATACTATTTCTCAGTCCTGATTGTCGGTCCCCAGTTCGAGATTTGAACCAGGGATATCTTGTATACGAAGCAGGATTTCTAACCACTTTAATGCGACGCTCAGGCCTGAATAAAATTCTAACGCCTAACTGCTGCCTTCCCACGTTTACGGTAATTTCCATTATGTCTATTATCAAAAGTTGTTAAAATAAAATAAAGTAATCTTTCACAACGAAATATCGTTCAAATAAATTAGGTTATCCCTATACAAGGAAACGGGGTACGCGTGGCGCAGTTGGTTGAGGCACTGCGCTAGAAGCCAGAAGGTTGCGGGTTCGATTCCCGATGGGGTCATTAGGATTTTTATTAATCCATCCGGTCTCACTATGGCCGTGGAGTCGAATCAGCCTATAACAGAAATGAGTACTAAGGTTATCTCCTGGGGTAAAGGCGGCCAGTGCGTAGGGCGACAACCTTACCACCTTCATGTGCCGATGGTCTGGACATTCTGGGAGCCTCAACCTCCTGGAGCCGTAAGGGCCTGTCCAGGCTTGTAATGGGATAGCTTTACCTTTACCTTTACCTATATAATGAAATATTTCGCGGGAGGAAAGCGACGGTTGCTTGAATCTGAGCTCTCACCTTCTTTTAGTGTTGAGGTTAAGAGTGAGTGGAGCTATACATTCATTCCGCCATACGCATTTACTTTGCTTTTACTTGAAATGAGAAAAGTATGGAGAGAATACTTACTCAGAATGTTACCGATTAGACGGAAGAATCAGAAACCTATTTTTATACAAATCACTCTCTCGCTGGAGATTCAAGCCACTAATCTTCCGATCGTGGAGCACCGTGTGGTCGGCATGAGACATAATGGACGACTCTACACTGACACGTGTTGCAAATGACCACCTGTTCGCTTCTACAGTCGCGAAAACCTACTGCGCCTCATTGTATAGTCAATACAACCAGCAGGAGAGTAATTTAAGTTGCATAACTCGCAGGCTGTAGACGTAAAGCTGTAGAGCGGTTTGGCACGTTCCATCTGCCTATCTCTCTCTAACTGTATGATGATATCATCAAGAATTAACTAGATCATAGTTCTGCATACGATAAAGTAAGATCGCATCATTAAGAACTTCTGGCAAAATACGCATTCATAAAGGCAAAGGAGAGCGCTTTCACAGCTCAGCACAGTTGTGTTTATACTCCATGTTTGTGTGTTTAACAGTAAAAATGATGCCAAGCAGGCTGATGTAACGTTAACAATCTACATTTACTCTTCGCGGATATCCAGTTCGAATCCCGGTCAGGACACCAACTAGCCTGACTTTGGCCAAGGGTTTTACATTACATTTCTGAAGTCGGCGATTTGCAAATCTGCACTTCTTTCTACACGTATTTCCAGCTGTGGTATTAATTTTGCACGCTTCCACAATCTCCTGAACGTTTTTTAATTTTTATTAATATAATTGCGTTTATATTTCTATCAATTATGTCTTTATAAAATCTAATAAGCTTCATATATTCCCGTTCATAGAATTTATCAGTTTACCGATGTCTTATATTTAACATCTAGCGTATTTAAAAGGATATATTCACCAAAATGCGTTTCATTACACAAGCCAATATGCCTATAATTTTATTCACAGCCTAATTCCTAATGGTAAGTATATTTACCATACTTAAAATATCTGCTTTTGCACATACAGTGTATTTCCGTCTCCTATGAATTTTACAAAACCGATTATTTTTATAAACAGCATTAATTTATACCTGTCTTTAGTGACAAGCTTGTTTCCTTCCAGGCAGGAACTGGCATTTTCTACATAATTTAGTCGAATTTCAGTTCTCATAGTTGCAAATGTGACTGTTGCTCAGATTTCCTGTTCTGGGGTTTTCTGGGTGATGATACTGTACCTGGGTTGGTGTTACAGCCTACGTATTGCAGAAGGAGACAATAAAGAGCTACGAAACATTGGGGAAAACTGCTTACTTCCGTATGATGCCATCAGGTGGAAACGGAATCTGCATTATCACGTGCGGTGCCTATATTACAGAACCTTCCTTCGTATTAGACCTATAGTTAAATTACTTACTTTATATTACGTAAAATATTTCAGATTGGACAGTAAAGTTGAACCCATAATGCACGTATAAATACTGCCCCTGTAGCATCCCTATATAATAAGGTTCCTGTTTGTTGTATGCGTGCTCTTAAACAGGCCGCCCGAAGCGGCTGGCTGGATGCTTTTGTAATAAATTCTACTTAGATAATTGAATTGTAACAATATCAGAATAATATGTGAAAGAAGTAATGACGGAATTATGTCGACATTTCTAGGAATCTCTTGTACGAAGTAGGTAGATTGCGAAGCTTCTGGTCCAACATAATACGGCTTTTCTAAAGCAATTGGTAGCACGTGAACACGTTAGTCAGTTGTGTATTAAACTAGAACAATGAACAACATGTATGTAATGTGTGGTCTTTTGGGTAATTACACGGCGTCGTGTGGTAATTATTTACCGACGTTTCGGGACAACGTGTCGGTCCCATCTTCACGGGTCGAGATTCCTTCTTGGAATCTCGACCCGTGAAGATGGGACCGACACGTCCCGAAACGTCGGTAAATAATTACCACACGACGCCGTGTAATTACCCAAAAGACCACAGATTACATCAACATCGCGGCGGAAGCCTAAAATAAAACATGTATGTACGCAGAATTACATAAGCACTCGTGCAGTCCAAATAAAGATTTCACATACAAAATGTCCGAAAGGAGAATTTTCAAACATTTATATAATATATAAATTTAATAGTATGTATTTATCCAGCATTCAGTAAATGTTCTGAAATCAGAACAAGGAAGTAGAATAGGGTCACTTAGTTTAATGTTGATCACACACACACGCGCGCACACAAATATGTATAATTTTGTTGTGCTGTTTGAGCTACATTAAGATGTATTTTAGTACAATTAATGTAACTGTAATAAAGTTGAAAGAAAGAAATTTATATCCATATAACGCTAATTTTATTTATAAAACGGCCTCCTTTTATACCTTTCACAAGACTGATGATGACCCAGTAGGGTCGAAACATGTAGCGATTTTATAAAAACTAAAGTTTTTCTTGTAACAAAAGTAGTTGCGTTGTAGTGCGTTATTAATATATTTTTTAATACATATACACGTATATATGCCTGCTCGCCGGCATAACTTATCTAAAAAACCTAATTCAAAACAGTAAATCCCCGGATCGTAATTTGAGCCCGGACTTTTAGGACAGTTCTGCGCGCTAGACTGTGATTTTCGATGACAGTGAAATACTATATGCATTTCTTCCTTGTACTAAGACACAGATTGTCTTATTATCTTTCTTGACAAGTTAATTAATACGAATACAAGTATATTCAACGACACCCATTATAACAAGACAGATAATGTACGTATAACGTAACATTGCGGCTCGTTCGCTTAACCATTGTTGCCGTGGGAAAGCAATAAGTATTAGATATTATGAGTGTGTGTCTGTATTCTTGCCTTTGTTATCCGGCATGCAAAGCGCATTGACTGGATTATATTGTCATCTGGGGCTTCTCTGAACCTACCACATTTTTCCACATATCTCATAAACGGCACGATTTTCGGAACAAATTATTTCACTGAAAGTAAAATGTGTGTTTTTGTTTTCTCTACAACTTTTGTCCGAAACATTTCTCATTATGAGACGAATTCAGCGATATATCATAAATGTACGTAGGTCTTCATGTAAAGTACCCGTTATTCTTGTCAGATTTTAATGAAACTTGAATTTTCGCGACAGATTTTCGAGAAATCCTCAAATATCAAATTTTATTAAAATCCGTCCAGTGGGAGCCGAGTTGTTCCATGCGGATAGACGGACAGACGAGCGGACGGACGGACAGACAGACAGACGGACGGAGAGAGAGATATTAGGAAGCTAATAGTTGTTTTTCGCAATTTTGCGAACGATCCTAGAAAGGGATAGCTGCAATATTCTATGTTTTTAAGTATAACTCAGAAACGTTTGTGCGGTAAAAACAAGGTTGTTGAACGTAGACCATGAACATTTCCCCACCGTTCCATCCACCAGCAAGGTATCGTGCTTTTAATGTTATAAGAAACTTGTTTTGGCGTTTTCATTTCCTTGTATGTGTTTTGGATACAGCCTATCATAGCAGAAGTTCATATGTTTAATAATTTGTCTTCTTATGCAGTTTCGCAATTTAGTATCGAGTGATGCCAGTGCTGGTAACCAAACGTTCGCACGGCCGCCATGCGAATTCCTTTTTCAGGTTATGGCGCCATTTTAACGTATAAACTGGTACATATGTAGACTGACTTTTCTACTGCTGTTAACATGTAGACTGCCTTCGTCTGGGTTATGACACTGCGTGTTTTGGCAAATGATGATCTGCGTTTCGAAACAACCTACTCCCTCCATCTTCACAAGAGCAATCAACTTTTCAGAAAAACCCACTGCCTCCGTCTGCAATATAAAAGTCACTTCTATCCTTAATTTGATGACAACAGTAGACTACAGAACGCGGGTTCGATTCCCGATGGTGTCTCTGGAATTTTTCACTGACATAATCGTTTGGTTCGCACTATGGCCCTGGGGTCGACTCAGCCTCTAACAGAAATGAGTACCAGGGAATCTTTCCTGGGGGGTAAAGGCGGCCGGTGCGTAGGGCTGACAACCTTACCACCTTCATGTGCCGATTGTCTAAAAAACCTGGGAGCCTCGACCTCCTGGAGCCCTAAGGGCCTGTCAAGGCCTGTATGGGACTTTTTTTTAAAAGAAAGAGAGCTTTATTATCTTACTACAGGTACAAAAAATCGTAACATAAACTTTGCTTCAGCCGTTCCATTTACCAGCTTCCAGAATTCTCTACATATGCGGAAACAACGCCCTGGGCACTAATTATATACATGACAAACAGCGAACAGTAGAAGTAGTGAAAAGTAACATCTGTATGGGACTGCTTTACCTTTAGTAGACTACAGAATAGAAGAAATCAGAAAATGTTTATTCCATTTCAGAGGGAGAATATCACACACAAGGTCACTATGAAATCTAAACATTTGTTAACACTTTGTGCCATACGCCTGAAGTTAAAATTGTTTTATCAGCACTGTAAAAAATGAAAACAGAGATTACAGATTCGCACTGAACAGACATATCCCTTTATCACTCTGGCTTGTTGGAAAAGATAATTTAAAATAATGTACTTAAAGTGTTGAATTGATAATATCCGGGCTTTATCTCTGTATGACGTCAGCGAAATCATTGAAATCACTACTGCATGGGCTATAGAAATGACTAAGTTCGCAGTGACTCTGCCTGTTGCTCAGCATGTACGTATATCATTGACTCACGAGGTGGGCTTTATTAATGAATTCGTGCACGTCACGTTCTGATGGAAATTATTCTGTTAATAAGGTACTGAAAACAACTTGTTTTTCTTGTTCTTATCCTCGATAAGAAGGTCTTAAAATAATGAGCCTTTTAATGCCTAGTGGTTATTATACGTACCGCCATTTTAACATCAAAATATCTGCATTTTTACCACGTGGCGTATTTACATATTTACTGTCATTCTTGCAATAAGCAACTATTATCTCCCTGTAAATTATTCCACATATTGGTCTTATGCTCTTTCGGATATCTGTAAGCACTGGACAGAAAACCATTTCCACATTTTATTTTCGGCCTTCACAAGGATAATTAAAACCTTCAAGTTCTCAACATCAGTTCAAGTCTCTGTTCCAATCTCCTCTGAAAATGATAGCAGTAGATCATTGCTTTCTTTGCAGCATATCTGTTCATGACAACAGTAAAACTTTTGAAGAGAATTAACCCTATATATTACGGCCTTCTGTGTTGCCTCACCCAAGTAAGCGGTCACGAACCTTTCGAAGGAAACTACGGCTTCCATCTTCAGAGTAGAAGTTACTTCTACTCTGAAGATAGCGGCAGTAGGTTCCATCGTAATTGTCTTCGTATTTTATTGATGATGTGCAGGATATGGGGCAGGCATAGGAAAGATGAGAATTTTATACAGAATTTTTGACCGGAAATCTTAAAGGGCAAAGGTCGTTTGTGAGGCAAAGTTATAGGTGAGACAATAATATTAAAACGAACTTTAAAGATATAGAATGCAGGGGTGCGGATTTGATTAATTTGACTCAGAGTGGGGAGTTTATATTACTGAATGGTTGGGCCCAATAAAGTAGGGAGAAGTCCTTGACTGGGCAAATATTTCCTTGTTTAGAGTGACAAAGCTCCACATACTTGCTACATTTACATTTCTCCTGTACCCCGGTCTGTGTACACGAAGTAATTTTAAATGCTACAGTCGATTATTTTGGTAGAATCTTCTGAAGATATTATACAACTAAATTTTTATGGTATTTGATAGTTTTTGGCCTGCTATTCTTTAATTAGTTACGTTTTAAACAGCCCTAAATGTATTTTTATCTTACACACTTCCTAAAAGTATTGAATTTCTTTCCTTCTCTGCCTTGCACCCTCTTAGTTGAGAGTGCAGCGATTTATACCTCATGTAAGCTGTCACACGTTCGGTAGCACTCCTGGTATGAGGGATCGGCCCAGGTCAGAACAACCACCTATACAAGACAACACATAAAACGCGGATTTACTGTGTTGCCCGGTGCGATCTCGGCTTTATGTAGCTACAGAGCGCTTCTATTTACATCAGCCTACGCGACGAACGTGCCCTGCTATAGCCTATGTAGGAATACTCATTACGAATTTTGTGCTGATATTTTGACACTGTTTATTCCGTGCATCTTTACTAAATTATTCATTCAAAACACCAACAAATACACATTTAACACACATGGTTACCTCCTACATGGAACTCACAACGCATCATACAGGGACAAGATCCGTAAAGGATCAAAGACAAAATTAGATGTTTGTATGCAAAGAAAAAAACTACAGCATATCAACATAAATTTTTAATCCATAATTAATGAAAACTCCTAAACAAATGTAACTTTTTGATGTTCTAATGTTTTTTACTTTTTAAAAAAATGTCTATACTATCTTAATCACAAACTATGAAACCTATTTGTTGACACTAGCTGCATGAATACTGTAATATAATACGAATTACTTTTGTACTGTATTATATTTTGGTAAGTTTTAAATTTTTGTGTAGGCTCCTTGAAGATGGCGTGAATGACGCCGAAACGCGTAGCAGCAACATACAACTATACAGAGTATACACAAAAGAATGGTGCGGTTTACTATGTATTTAGTATGGAAACCGCACCATTCTTTTGTGTATACTCTGTATTGTTTCACACTATTATCACCGTGCATTTCTATGAATCAAATTAAATAAATAGACCAACTAATGCACTATTTGACACTTTAATGTAGTGTCTTTCTTATACACCCTACACGTGTTTCGGACCTAGGTCCATCTTCATGGGGTCTCAGTAGTGTTAAAACTACTAAAACAAGCACATGTTTAAACTAACGTACAACACTTGCGAATAACCTACTGTGGTAGGATTGTCTGGATAAAATTGTAGAACATAAATATGTATATATTTAGTTAAAACCTTATTAAAATTGTGAGATATATATATATATATATGATGTTCACTGATGCGGAAATACTGGCTTTTGAGTTGCGGAGTGTGTGAGGAGACTCGCACACTCCGCAACTCACGGACAGTACAAACAGCACCGTAATACAGTTCCACACAACGAAAGAATAAGCATCACGAGACGTCAAACAACAAAAGCCAGTATTTCCGCATCAGTGAACATCATATATATATCTCACAATTTTAATAAGGTTTTAACTAAATATATACATATTTATGTTCTACAATTTTATCCAGACAATCATACCACAATAATGGTACGCAAGTGTTGTACGTTCGTTTAAACATGTGCTTGTTTTAGTAGTTTTAACAATACTGAGACCCCCTGAAGATGGACCTAGGTCCGAAACACGTGTAGGGTGTATAAGAAAGACACTACATTAAAGTAGTCAAATAGTGCATTAGTTGGTCTATTTATTTAATTTGAACTAAATTGTTATCTGTCAAATATGCATTTGTTGATGTTATGAATGAATAATTTGTATCGGAAAGTTATTCTTCTGTTTTATTATTAGTATTCTTGCTGTTATCATATAAGAACGAGCGAAATCATGAAAACTACTTGAAAAAGTGCTTATTGTTACTAGTCAACATAAGTCATGATTACTGAGATTTGAACATTCTGGGTCGTGGCGCCGTTTTGTTTGTTAGGTAAGAAAGGTTTGGAGGAATTTGCTGCCTCCATCTTCAAACAGATAATTGAAGAAGCAGTAGCAAGTTGCTCTGAAATATATGTACATTTCTGCCAAGTCACACGGTGTCACGTTCTAGAAGACGTGTGTAGATTGTAATATTCCATATAGTTTGAAGATTGGTTACGCACAGTTACACTCTTGCCCCTCTTCCTGTTCCGTGACTGGGTATGGAGGGTTATGTTAATACACGTAGACCTGTAGTAATGGACTCGTAAAACAAACTTAAGATGAGACAGGTATCGACGGCAAGCTTCGAGGTGTGCTTCTGATATTTGTTTGAGTAAATCAAAGTAACATAATGGGGTATTTAATGAAGGAAAAGCCGCCAATGATTTCGATGTAATTTATATGTGCCTTCTACACTGGAATAAGACGAGTTGACGTGACGCTATCCAGTTCTGTTTACCTCACTTATTTCTTCTGTATCTCATTCTTCATTGTTATGTTTTGTATTCTAGGCCATATCCGAGAAAAGTTGTTACAAAATGTGGGACTCTGATCCGTTCCGACTGGAGGTACAAAATTTATAATGCCGAGAAAGACACATTATAGTTTGGAGTGTTCGTTTCTCTTCTTCTGCACACGTATTACGGTAAAATTTGAGGATTTAACGCCAGTGTGTGTTTATATTGTGGCCTTCTGGCTTGAAATATCCTGTAATCTTTACCATGGATACCAGAGTTTGGGAGGAATATGCCAACCGGTTTGTTATGCAATATGCCTATGTAACTTGACCGCTTTCACACCCTGTACTTTTCTGCCCCGAAGATGGAGTCAAAATGTTGGTCACATCTATACTCTCTTCAACGTTCAGTTAGCAATGCTGCGTGTATTTTAAATGTGCAGTCGCCACGCTGCTAGTCAGAAAATATACATCAGTTGTTCTGTGGCATTCGAGATTACAAAGGAAAGCAGTAAGTTTCTCTGAAAGATTCGTTGATTCCAACCGATCAACGAGGCGTCGTATCCCAGAAGACTGGAATGTACATCAACATCGCTGTGGCAACCCCAAATCTCGAGTCATTCATTCAGTTGTCTGCCTTACGACAGGTCCATAGCCTCTTCCCCTCTAGTAGCCTTTTTTTTCCTTAAGGTCATCCAGTAGCTGCTTATGTCTTCTTCCTCGTCTTCCCGTCACTTCTCTCATTCCCTCTAGCTTTTCATAAATAACGTGTTTCACAAGGCACCTACAGTGACCGTTTACTGTGTAGTAAGTTGTCTAAACTGAATATTGGAACATGTGTAGAAGTCTGCATGGTTTCACAAGCCAGAAGACCATATTCTCTACACACATGAAAATATAATTCAGATATTTGTTAGCTGAGAAATAAATTATTCCAAATGCTGCAGCCTGTGGGTTGTTTGGAAAATCACAGACGTTTCAGTCTCTTGCTTTATAAATCAATTCCATCTTTACCTTAGTCTGTCACATTCGTGTTCCCAGTTTCATATCTATATCACTCATCTCAGTCCATTAGGCCTATATTGAACACTTGCTGCATGCACAGTCTCCATTCCTTTTCGGTTGTCCTGACTGATGATTCTCTCTGCGCTATATCGGGCAGAGCAGCAATGAATCTCAGCCTGGGAGTGTAGTAGCTCACTGAGGTTTCCATGGTTTTCGTCAGTCACGTCATGCAATTTTCGAGATGGGCAGTTCTTCAAATGACCCCCGTTCGCGGAGCTGTTAAGAGCCTTTCGCGTCACATCAAAGACTAACAGCGTTACATTGTAAAATTCCGGCGTTTCAAGTACAGAATCAATCCAAACAAAACAGTTGACGCTGGCGGCCGGGACACTGACATCAGTATCAGCGCATAGCGTTTTTGTGGAACTCTTCCCAGCGTGTTCACGGCAGATACGACTGTATTGCAATAAAAGGCCCCCAGTAAGGTACCTGACTTCAGTGGTTGTACCGAGTACTATGGATGTGATATTGATGTTCCTGCTTGTTATTCGTGAGGTTTCGGGTTATAATCTTCGTCCGGAAGCCGTCTGTCTTACTGTTTTCCGTTGCTTCTTAAGTCATTCTATGAACATGTTGCGACGCGACCTTTAAAGCAGAAAACTATGGCTTTCTTCATATTTCCAATCCATAACGTACAACTATCATTTATTTTAGTTTCTTAGGTCAATAACTTATCCAAAAGAAACTGTGTCATTACATAATCCAAGCGTATATCAGTGGATGCTGAATGTTAGTTTTTACTGCATAATGAATAAGGGATTGAAATGTGCAGATTAATGTGTTTGTGACTGAATTGCATTAAGAGTAAACGAAGCGAAAATCAAGTGAATTATTCGTACGTTATTCGTATTTTCCTCTGTTCATGGATAAATTCTTCCGCACTTCCAGTCGGATCGGAGCCGAGCCAAAGAAGCAGCAGTGATTTTTCTCTGTTATCGGCCTGAGAGCAAAGCTCTTGAGAGAGAAGAAATTCTGATGTAGCAGAAAATTTAAAATGTGTAACTTTGGAGTAGATAAGTTTGAATGTTGCCTTGCCTGACTCGTCGTCAAATAAATGCATCAAAATCCTTTCCGTTATTGCTGACTGGGAGCTGTCGTGGTCTCATCCGTCAGATCCATTAATAAACAGGGGTTGTGTCTTTAAATGGGCAACGGGCATTTGTAGATATTCACTGCTACAGAGGTATCCGCCACTGCTACAGACGTATCCGTCACTGTATGGTGCACAAACGTAACGGAAATTAATGAAGTCCTGTACGGCCGTTTGCTTGTCCTCCAGCTTCTTGTCGTAGGCTCTTCAGTTATGAATTTAGGATTTTGAGAGAACTATATTAAGTGTTATGAACATATATCACATATTTATTAAATGAGTTAAGCTGCACACAGAGCTGCCTCCGCTCACACTAGTTTTTTGCAGTACTAAGAATTCATAACTAGTTCTATAAACAATATTTGTAATAAACAATCCGTTAATCTGCCAGCCAGGTTTGTCAGTATTAAAACGTCCCTCAAAGTAATTTAACCCGGATACACGTCTCCTCAACGTCACATTTAACCTACAGTTACTGATAGACTCTGTTATCATAAACTTTTAATCACTTTACTTGCGTCTTTACATTTTGTTTTATTAATATTGTTAATAAAATTTTCACGTTTGTCCTGATAATTTAATATACTTTTGCACCAATTTCAAATTCAGCATTTCATCCCTGACACATCTTACTTGATATCAAAATAGACGCTACGAACTCAATCAGTGCAGTGACTAGGTCGCGGCATGGACAGCCAGTTAATTGAGTTTGGATTTCCGGCGTTGGTAGGGACTTTTCTCCAAAGCGTCCAGACCATCCTGGCCTCCTTTACGCTGGGTAATGGCGTCTCTTACTTTAGAGGTAAAGTGACCGGTGCGTGAAGCTAACCACTCACCTTCACCTAGTGCCAAGGTTAGGGATGCGTGGAGTTATACCTCCAATTTCCCATCAACCTCCATGACGTGCTACTCAATTAAACGTATAGACAATACACATTACAACGTGTCCCTACACCATATGTAGAACGATTACTTTTTCTCCTTCTAATTCATTTTCTGCATTCATTTCTTGTTTAGTAACTCTCACGATCCTAAAAATTATCTTTTCTTATCTCTCTTTTGCCTCGCTGTATTAATTTTCTCTTGTCTTTTTCCGTTCCGTACACATTTTCAAGCGTCATCCTTTCGAGCTATATAAACTAGGAGAATTGAGCGATCAAGCACTGAATATCTCTTGCCGTGACAATGTTATCGTATGTGTTTCATACTTAATACAATACAGCCTTCCCAAAATTAACATAGACGACTGGAGTGTGCGCATTGACGAAAATCAACAAGAAAGAATAGAAATCAAATTTATAAAAATTGTGGGTAGATCAAATTAGGAATACGCATATTATACAGGAATTAAATATATTAAATTTTTAGTAGTAAAATTGGGAATAATGAAAATATCTTGACATGCCATGCGGATGGAATGGAACCTCGTCGTGTAGGAATGTGTGGACAAATAACGAACTATTTTTTTATAATAAAGGAGAAAGACTCGATGGAGGCCTGAAGTTTCGGCGGAGGAATTAATGTGTTTAGCGAGAAAGTGTCTGAAGGCCAGTACCTTGACTCTTTTCTTGTTGTCATTATTAATATTTACAATGATTATGATGAGGAGGAGGGCGACGACGACGAATTACTATAGTAATATGCGTATGTTTCATTTGTTTATACAGTAATTTGAATGCGACTCCATACGGCATATCTCAGGCCCCCCCCCCCCCCCCCATGCGAACTGTGGTTCAGGGCCTCGAAGGAAGCTACAACTGCTATTTTACATTCCTACAAATCCGCAATTCGTCAGTTTCCTTAGAAATTACAGATAAAGAGTACTGGATAAGTTTATCACAGCTTAGAGTTTAAATATCGAAGCATAGAGCCTCCTAGCTTGTGACGCCTCGAATCTGGTAGAAATTGGCAAATATTTAGGAGAACCCTACTGCCTGAAAAGTAAGGGTAGAACAGATTACCCTGAATAAGTAGAGAGTGGGTTCAAACATTGTTACATTTCTACCAGACTACTCAGCGCCGTACCTTAGAAGACAGTAAAATATTCTTCATTGACACCTCCGTGAAGATAAATGTCAACACGGACACTTTTCATAAAATTTTACTGCCAATTTCGATTTTAAACATGAAAACTCATACTACACGGGACAAGTCGCCAGCAAAGTGATTCAGAATTTGAAATGGGTAATACAAACACAAAAAACGGCATACGCAGACAGAATGGTAATCCCAAAACTTGTGTCAGTTGAATATCATAAGAAACGGGCAGAGGCATAAAGCGGCTTCGCGTGGCACTTACTTTCGCATTGCAGTGCAAACACGAAGAACTAGTTTTTAATTCTAAACCAATAAAGCTTAGCTTAAAAACAACACAGCTAAATAACAAACTTTTGCATGGTGTGACATATTGTCTCATAAAACTACATGTATCCGGTTCATGCTGACTTATTTCTGTAAATTAACGAAGCAAATTTCAACTTATGTTTTTCTTGATAGGCCTACCTATCAAGAAGTTATTAGGGTGCAACTTATAGGCCATTAACATAATATTCCTGATGAATTGACCTTCCGATATTTCTTTATTTATACAATGAAGGGCTGAATAAATCTAGCAAAATTATATTTCACTCACAGAAAAAAATAAAACTTTTTTACCAATTATTTCTCCCTTCCATTTTAGCCATGACTATTAAAATGTCGATACATTATGTTCCATATTATTTACATTCTGTACATTTTACTACATTCAGTATATGTGAGTTAAGTGAAGTATTTGCGTACTGTGTTGATCATTTTTTAAATAAGACATTAATTCATAGGGTAAATTTTGCATTCACGAAATGAAAATATGAGTGGTACATAAATAAAACAGATTTGTATTGAATGCTAATGAGATTAGCCCAGAAATGTACATAAGGAAATGAAGTGCCTGTTGTGTTCTGTCAAAAATAAAGGGACAAAATCAGAATAATCGTGTAAGGCCCGCTAACCCATGTGGGATGCTGTGCTTTTGTGACACAGTGTTCGGCAAGAAACCGAAAGGTTAAAATGACATTCATGACAAAATTAAGAGCATGACAAAGGAGGGAAATGTTTTCTTCCTTTCCGTTTGTAACTCGTTTTATTGGTTGTGAAATGTGGTGTCTATTTTAAACGAAAGAAAGTGGTTGGAAAGTACTTTATACAGTGCTGAAGAGAATGTCGGGATCTAGGAATGAGAAAGTAACAAAAGTATTGAGGAACTACGAGTAGCACAATGAGAGCATTTGTAAATACATTAAGGAGTAGGATATGGGTGGTACATGTAACATGCATGAAGTAAAGACCTTAAGGAAATACAGAATGTCAGTTTTATCGCGTCCCTGAGCACATCTTCTTTATGAAATAGAAGGCGTGCATTCTTCGGAACATCCTGTGACAGCTACCGTGGTTAGGAAAGCGATAAAAAGGACATCCTTTAGAATACTTGGGAGAACTACACGTAATAAGGAAATAATATTACACTGTATCTTAAAATATATGGCGTGAAAAGTTAATATGAAAGAGACTGGCTCCGGATAAGTTCTAAGGGCGGTTTTTTGTCAACACGTTTTCGGTTGAAAACAAACTGTTAACTTAAGTTTAAGTTAAACCAAATAATGCACAAGAGTTATTAACAAAGTATATTTGTAACCCCTACATACGTTTCGACAATCACGTTGAGTACACGACACTTCACCGGACACACAACGTCCCAAGCCACAGGACGAGATTGACGTAGAGCGACTATATGATTGTGTATATGGCCAACAGTCAGTATAACTTTTTAAAAAAAAACTTTTATATGTTTTAATCGTCTAAGGTGAATCATGTAACAACATTTGTATATAATAATTTTACTGTGTTATATGATGTGTCAGCTTACATCACTGAATTAGACACATTGTATTATTTACTCTTAACGTCTAGTTTTATGACTATAGGCATCTATTCATTTTAATATTGTGAGCGGCATGTGTACTTCCATTATAATGCCAAATGTATGAGTATCTGGATGACATATATATTTGCGATTCTTTGATGCGCCCCCTTAGGATGACAATTTGATTGTCGAAACGTATGTAGGGCTTACAAATATACTTTATTAATAATTTTTGTGCATTAGTTGGTTTAACTTAAACTTATAATAAAATACAAGGTACATATACAGGGTGGGTGGGAAGTAAGTAGGCATTAAATAACTGTCGAGGCACACGATACGTGCGGTGTTAGAGAAAGACTTGAATTTTCGCCCGTGGAAACCCCATTACGTGCAGGAGCTGACACCTGAAGACTGTGACCGCGGAATGGAATATGGGGAGTTGATGCTGGGTTCGCACGAGGATTGGCCACTACTGTTTGAAAATATTCTCTGGAGTGACGAGGTCGTTTTCCATATCGGCGGTTTCGTCAATCGACATAATTACTATTACTGGGCAGCATACGATCTCGAAGTGACGGTGGAGAAGATGCAAAATCGTCCAAAAGTGACCGTATGGTGCGGAATGACGGCCACTAGGGTCATCGGCCCATATCTTCTGCATGACACCATGAATGCCGACCGCTACCTTCAGATGCCGCCGGTGCCTACATTGAATTTTAAACTATGCGTCCATATTCCCATTTAAAAAGGTACATGTAAAAATTATTTTAATTATCTTTGCATTGGAAATATAGAGGTTATAACCATTTCTCACTGCCTACTTACTTCCCACTCACCCTGTAGTATAAAAAACTGTTGACTTGTCTAAGTAACCATCAGCCTTTCAAGACAGACATACACGCCGCGTAGACTACAAGCTTTTCATGCACGGTCATTCCAGATATGTTTTAGATTCCTCGGCAAGGAACTAAAATTAAGTTGCACTGCACCAGAATTCCGAAAACACTAACGCCCGTTTCAAACATTTAGCAGCCTACGGTGTATCGTGTTCGTAAGAAGGACCGGCAGCAGCGCTGTGTGCCCTGTCCGTAAGAAGGACCGGCAGCAGCGCTGTGTGCCCTGTCCGTAAGAAGGACCGGCAGCAGCGCTGTGTGCCTGTCCGTAAGAAGGACCGGCAGCAGCGCTGTGTGCCCTGTCGTAAGAAGGACCGGCAGCAGCGCTGTGTGCCTGTCCGTAAGAAGGACCGGCAGCAGCGCTGTGTGCCCTGTCCGTAAGAAGGACCGGCAGCAGCGCTGTGTGCCCTGTCCGTAAGAAGGACCGGCAGCAGCGCTGTGTGCCCTGTCCGTAAGAAGGACCGGCAGCAGCGCTGTGTGCCCTGTCCGTAAGAAGGACGGCAGCAGCGCTGTGTGCCCTGTCCGTAAAAAGGACCGGCAGCAGCGCTGTGTACGCTGTCCGTAAGAAGGACCGCAGCAGCGCTGTGTACCCTTCGTAAGAAGGACCGGCAGCAGCGCTGTGTGCCCTGTCCGTAAGAAGGACCGGCAGCAGCGCTGTGTGCCCTGTCCGTTCTCTCAGTATTTTAAACAGTTTCAGCTTCTGCACATACTTTGCGTCGGCGCGGAGGTCAGCAAACAGCCAGTTTGTTACAGAAATATGCAACCTGTCCAGCCGGGTGTATAAAAATGAGATCGTCTTATGTCTGTGAAACATTAGGAACATTTCGAACATAATGCCTTCGTTAATGTGTCCTGTCTTCCACAAGTCTGAACATTCGACTTATTTAAATATAAATTGTTGCAGGAGGACAGAAGAAAAAAAGCTTACAACATAACAAAAAGCATTTATACCATTCCTGCAATTCGGAAGCGGCATATAATGTGATCAGGGCTATTTAAGTTTTGTTATATTTATAGTCCGACAAATGTACAATTAATGTGATTAAATTGTACATTTGTCGGACTATAAATATAGAGTTAAAATGTACGGAATGAATAATATTAAGTTTAAGTTTTGTTATTATGTTATTTAGGTCTGTGTATTTAGTTACGGTTTCATAAATGACACTGACAATTGTTCAGTTAATATTTGTATATTGTTGAGTGTTTAGGATAATTACTGAATAATGAATTTGGTGCAATGTTGAAGGAAGCGATTTTGGCTTCATGTATTTTGTTAGAGAATCTGAGGAAACCACAGAAAGCTCAGTCATCATAACAGATCTTCGGGTTTAGATATGAACCTGGGATCTCCCAGACAGAAGGCGGAGGTGCTACCCACAGGACTGCGGCCATCAGTAAAGTTTCGCTATGTATAAACCAAATTGAAAAATACTGCCACATGAAATGTTGAACTGAGTGTACAATACGTGATTCACTTCACTTACGTTTCTTTAACGTGGGGCACCGTCTTATACAAAAATATGTCAGGACACAAGTACAGTGATACGCAAAATACCGAATGACTGTCCATCATGAAAAAATACAAGGAAGAAAATTTGGGAAAAACGTCTTTTTTTGTGACTGCAATATAATTTCATTACTTTCTTTAAGTCATTGATTGTATAAACAAATATTATCCGAAGGTAAATTTATTGAGAATATTTTATTTACAGCGTATAAGATGCGCCCTAACACCTTGCTGATAGTCAGGACTATCAAAGTAAACGTAAAATGTGCATTTTTGAGCTACTTAAATAAAATCACGATGTCAGATACAGTAAACCTGATTTTACGATATGGCTGCGTAAAGCCATACATACGTTACTTCTTGAATTATGTTACTGTCAACCTGAACATTAGCTACTGTTGCTGTTTGAAATTGTGGCTCTCTGGGTTAAGACGCCATGTAATTTCAAGGCCACAATCTAAATTTATACAGCAGTGAGAACCTCAAATGTCTTTTACCGTTAAGTCACTTTAATTTAATGGCCACACGTTTTCATATCCAAAAGTAAAAGTGGTCTGTCTACATTTAGAACTTAAATTATTTTAAAAACTTAAAAATTGTCTTCAAAACTGTTAAACGTAACCCGAATGTGTAATTTTCTAATGCCATGTGAGCTGCGACGTATAATGCATGCTAAAATAAGCCCTGTAAGACGTGTTACCTGCACTTACGCATTGGCATCTTCTCTGTTTAACTTAGTAACAAACGCAATAAGAAGTGTTTCAGTATTCGCCATTTCTATTATTAATACACTCCTGTAATCAACGTGAAAGGTGCTAGCATTTTTAACAATGTAAGACTCGTTTAGAAGTCAAATGTAGTTTATGTTATTAGAACATAAATTTCGTAGATAAACTGCCATTTGAAGCGTCCAGAACTTTATTACGCTACGTAGGTCAGGTGTAATTTTCATCCTACTTTTCCTTTGTAATACAAAGTAACCGTATAAAACCACCATGCATTGTATGTCTGTGTATATTCCCCTGTCAATGTTTTAATCGTTTGGCAGATTTGTAAGAAACTTGGTATGAACGTCACGGCACTGAATGGCAACCCAAGCAGTGCTGTCTTGTTTCATGTAATTAGTAAGAAGCAGAACGACATACCGCGCGGACTTGGGGTACAGGAGTGACTCTAGCGGAATTAGAATGTAAATGTAAGTCTGAATCTCTTATTATGCCTATGAAATATTCTTTGTAAGTCAACGATTACAAACATGGCGAATGCGCGAGACTTCTAGACTACATCCAAAAAAGCACCGTATAAAAATGTGTAGGCTACTGAATTCAGCGCTGCACATGTCATGTGCGCCAGGTGGACCGCGCGACTAAATTTTTTACGGTGGTCCCTTATATTTTGGGTCCTCAGTATGGGAATTCTTTCATGTCGCCCTTCTGGCGCCTAGAATTTTGAGGTGACTTCTAGTTTTTTTGGAAAAATTCTTGGGACCCTGACTTAAGCAATGAGTTCTGCACATAAATTAAAAATGATAGCAATAACAACAGTAATAGTTTTGTGGGATTAGAATTATAAGCAGGTTTATAAGTTGTGTTCTGAAGTCTGCGTTGTGTTTGAGGTGGCACATGCTTTGAGCTTCTTCCGTCACTTTTCTTTTTGTTTGCAATTAGACACATTCCGGAAACTGCTATTAATTTCATTAATTTAAAAATTCCACCTGCAACAAATCTTCTTATATTATAACACATTTATTAATATTGGTCTATTTATCACGATATAATCTCTAGGACAGCCAATCTCAGTGGCCGTGCGGTCTAAGGCGTGGGTCTTCGGCGGCTCGCTTACTAGGATCGTGGGTTCGAATCCCACCGGGGGCATGGATGTCTGTCTCTTGTGAGTGTTGTGTGTTGTCAGGTAGAGATCTCTGCGACGTGCTGGTCTCTCGTCCAGAGGAGTCCTACCGACTGTGGTGTGTCTAAAAGGTGTGATCGTGAAGCGTCGACGAAACGAGGAGGTCCAGGCCCATATAGGGCTGTAGAGCCATAGAAAAAAAAATCTCTGGGACAGTTAACGCAGGATTCGAGCGAAAATTCATGTTCGCTTCAAAAGAATTTCATAATAAAAGATGAAACATTTTCAGCATTCACCAGCTTTGTCCGATCCCGATGCGTAAGCGCATGAATAAATATCTCTCCAGCTAACAGATTTCTCAAATACGTAATTATGTTTTACACACCAGTCAATCATGCACGCGCGCTTGTCTGAAATTAACATTGTCCTTTGAATTCACAGTTTGTTGTTCTGCCATTAATTATCGCTAATCTAATAGAATTTAGTGTATGTTCCATTTGCTATTAAAAATCATTTTCGCTAATTTATTACAATTTAATATTTGTTCTGACTAATGTTAAAATATCTTTTACTGCTTTAATTTGCTAGAAAACAACACTGTTATTTACTTTTCGTATTATTTTTTAAAATGTTATATGGTAATATTTAATACCATTTTTATCGCTGTTAGTGCATGTAGGATGCACATCAAACAAACTTCAAACCTGAAGCTGCGTTTAAGCCTTCTGAAGACTGCACTGTTATACAAAGCGTGTAAGTTTCACCTTTTGCAAGAATGAACCATTGTTTTATTAGTTACTCATTTTCAAGCATATATCCCAAGTGTTAGTTCATAATTATTTTGTTGTCTGTGTTAATTGAATAAATATAATGCTATAAAACTGCCTTGTGGATTTTGTCACTTATAATACAAATTCACCAATGAAAGCAAATAGCGCAATTCCCATCCCAGAAAGTGAGAATCATTACTGTAGCGATTCCTCACCACATAAATGACGAATCCCGTAGTAATGACACTGACTGACTCACCACGCTAGCTGCTCTGCTACTTGTCCTCTTCGATCAGCCCATGAGGCTCATCTACTGCACTTGTTTCTTTTCTCGACAGATGATTCGCCGGATGTTAGATGTTTTTCTCGCGTTCCCGTCGAAGAAAGTAAGAGACGGCACCGGGTTGTTCTCGATACGATACAGAATATCAGAAGTTTCAAATATGGTTTACAGAGTTTCACGTGCGCATCCCTTCGCACCACCACAACCGAACTGGCCGCCCTGCTGTGCACATCTGACTGATAGCTCTGCCTGCTTCAGAGAGAGAATGGCGAATGTTTCGCCGCCGAGCCGCCGACGACGACGACGACGACCGCCACCACCACGGCGGTTAGGATCTGTCCCTCCCCTGCCACCACCAACCACCATGCGATTCACACACACACATATATATCCGGCCATACATACACACACATATAAACAGCAGAGGCGCACTCGATCGGAGAATGCACAAACTAAATTATCGATTGATATGTGACGTTATGGCAAAATGGGGATGAGGGTTAGAGGGTTCTTAGGGGAGAGGGAAGTGCAAACATGAGATGAAATTCAATTTTAGTACAGCTGCCTTGCCGTCTGTCTGTCCGCCTATCCGGCTATCCGTCATATGTTTCTGTCCTTACATTCATCCTATCATTTCCTATTTGTCCGTCCTAAAACTGTGGGGAAAAACAAGGAATGACGACACTCATAAAAATTCGGGCAGAAGGATAATAGAAACGCAGAATCTAAACACAAAGTGTGCAGCGGTTTTATGTTTAATGTACTTTAAACAAGTAAATTACTGTACAAGAAAGTTACGTGTGTATAGTTTTATGCCCCTGAAAATGCGATGTTTATGGTCTTCAACTTCTTTTTAATGAAAAGAGTAGCTGTCTGCTGGCTTTGAAGCCACTGACCAGCAGTTGCTTCCAGTGGCTAGAAACCTCTGCCAATAAGAATGCATTTCATATGAAGTTTTTACTTGAAATATCCCTTTCAGCTTTCAGCTCGCGAAATTATAAGATGTCCTGAATCGTCGTGCATGTGGCGTCTGTACTTCACATTCGAACATTCTGGCGCTCGGAAGAAAGTGTACTGATTAAGAAAAATGCATAAGTAGAAAGAGAAAACAGAATATTACGACAGGTGAATGAACTAAAGCAGAAGAGTATAGCCACAACAAATGAAATTTGGACAACATGAATGTGATATTACTGTCACGTGCTTTTGATGCACAGAGAAGGTAACGGAAAGAAAGGCGAGAGGGCGGAAGAGTGACCTAAAAGGCTGAGATAAGTTCGGACAGGGAACAGAAGTGACGAATAGAAGGAAGGATAGAAATACACATACAAACGTTGTAAGCGTACAGGAAGACAGGTAGAAAGAAGGCTTCAAGACAGACAGGCTACCGATCTACTCGTAGTTCACACAAATAATGTAAATCCACGTGAAATCAACACAAAATGACTGACAGCGCGACACAGACCCACAAATAGCGGGCACACAGGCAGTTGAAACACCCATGTGAAAGGAGAATAGACAGATAAACAGAGGACATAACAAACAGGCGAAATGACAGATAGATGTAGAAACCTTATAAATGGTAGATTGACGAACGTCATAGGTGCGTCCATCTATGACGGACACATAGGTGGACAGCATGTACAGTGATAGCCTTTTAGACTTTCAACATGTTGTCCAGGAGACAGACGCTTTTAGGGGATCAGCTGTCAAAACGATAATTACAAAATAGATGGCACCAATGGAGTTGAGTCTGTTTATAAGCTATGACCCAGAATGGGGTTTCCTCTTTAAAAATGTAATTTAAAATGTATGAAGGACCTAAGAGTTTGAAATTCTACAAGAACATACATTGGAAGATAGCTGGTATAGGAGGACCTATGCCCCTTATATGTCTCCAAACTATAGTCCACGTAAATTGCCCTAGCTGTTCCTTATAAACGCAGTCAACGTTATGAATGGAGTTTATCAGCTATGAATTGAAGTAACGTACTTCTTAATCAAATCTTGTGTATTGTTGACGATTACATGTTTTATATATAAATATATATATATAAGTAAGCGGATTTTTGGTACCAAATAAGAGGTCATTTAAAATGTACACCAGAGTTTCAACACGAACACTGAAATTGTTTAGGCTTCCAATAAAAATATTTAAATGCGAAGGGGAAAAATATGTAAAGTATTTTTGTAAAACGCGGTTTTTTCTACGTAATTTTTTTAACCATTAATATAACTTTCATACCGTAATATTACTTCCAACGCGCGGCTTATGCACATGTCTGCTCGTAGGCAGCGCAGTTATTTAAGGGTAAAGTGTTTAATTTAGTATGTTAATTGTTGTACTATTTTTCGGTCAGTGTTTGGGAGACGGAGCGTTTTTGGCTGTGTTTTGTGTTTTAGAGAACCGTGCACAAGTAAAATGTAGGACATTTTAATATAATATTGCTCATTAACTAAAAAAACACATGAATGACAACTAAATCTACTCAAGCAGGTAATATGATCAAGTTTTGAAACGCACCACTTCAGTTTTCAAGACTTACCACTAGTGGCGCTAACACCACACCTGGAAAAAAATGGCGTCTAAAGTGCAGAAAGCTAAATAATTGCTCTGGTTTCACAAGTAGAAATTTGTGGTTACAGTGCAAAGGAAATTTCCTACGGAGATTGGTACCGAACCGCCGAAAGTGTCCATCTACAAGTGATATAAGTTTTTCAATTAAGCTGTTTGCATTTGTAAACGGAAAGGACCCAGTAAGCGACCAGTCAGTGTAGCGAAGGCGAATGAACCAGAGCAGCTTTTGTCCACAGTCCAAGAAAAACTACCCACAAGAAAAAACTGTCTGTCCATTAAGCATGCCTCAATCAGCGGTGCAAAATATTTTGCGAACTCTTTTGAGACTTAAAAGCTACGAATGCCAAATGCTGTAACATGTAGCAGCCAACGGCAAAGAATTTCGCTACACGTTTTCCAATTGTGTTTTTTCAATCCTTGAAGGCGAAACATTTTTTATAGCGAAAATTTTGTTTAGCGATGAAACCACTTGCTATCTGTCCGGGCATGTTAACCGACATGACGTTAGAAACTGGAGAGCAACAACCGCATCCAGTAACAGAAGATACCTACAAGTGACTGTCCGAATTTCATTGTCTTTTGTACTCTGTCCGAAAAAAAAGGGAGGGGGTCGGGCCTTTATTTTTGCCGGGAGCAGTGAGACTAGTTT
Organism: Reticulitermes speratus; assembly: GCA_021186555.1. NCBI lineage: Eukaryota > Metazoa > Arthropoda > Insecta > Blattodea > Rhinotermitidae > Reticulitermes > Reticulitermes speratus. The sequence goes on along the minus strand of JAJKFL010000003.1, from coordinate 11,191,344 downwards.
AGTACACGTAGATATGCTGGAGGAATTTCATATGCAGCATTTTGGAAGAGAGTTCTGATTAGACATGCTAATCAAGTAATACGGAGCGTCTCCGCAATTTTGCACTTTGCGTAATGAGACTTTTAGGACCGAAAAACGGAAATGGGCTGGCATAGGCGGCCCCATCACTTGACCATCTCCTTTCCCTGAACTGACACGAGTTGATTTCTTTTTCTGATGATACGTAAAGGATATTTCTGATTATCTTCCAACGTTGACTACCACTTTGCCGGAAGGTGCTGCGAGTGTACGAACCGCTCCAACTACATTTAAACTCTCTATCCTTATAAATGTGTGAACTGAACTTTACAGATGTGGTATATGTCGGACTACTCATGGTGCCCTCATTGAACGTCTGTACCCTGTACAGTGTAGGTCAAAATTACTTGCATTTTTAATTCTTATCCCTTTTACTTCTTGAGCAATGTTTCATTAAAGTGTTCTACAATTCATGCATTCTTTCTGTGTTTTGTAAATTTAACCTCATGTAAACGCCAATGTAGTAAACTATATAAATCCAATGGGCGTTTTTTCTAGATGAAGAAATTATTAGGTGCTGGCGCAGTACTGAGTTTATATTCGTGTTTTACAATTACGTAAGTATCATTACATGCACTGCGTCTTGTTACTAACATTGTCATGATAATCAGTTTTTTATGAGCTCACTAAAATTATTAACACTTTTTTTATGAATTCTATATATTATTTAGACTTCCTGTTCCAGTCACGAAATTCGTAAGTTATGCCATGTTCAGCGGTGTCCGAAGTTCCCGAAACTTTTAGCATGTATCCGTATTTTTTAAGTCACTGAAATAATTTAAAATAAGAAGTTCCCAGCTGTATTCAAAGCCTGCGTTTCAACTGTATACATTTCTATTTCTATATATATCAGCATTAATATCTTTTTTTTTCACTTTATTTTTTAAAGGAAGTGTACTTAAGTACAGATTCTGCGTAAGTTAAATTTGTCAGTCACCACCTCTTTATTTCGTATCATCAGCCTCCCGTTTTTAAATATTGACAAACAAACCACAGTTTCAGTGTTCAAGTACGTCTGTGGTCTACACCAGGCCTGATCAGCCTTTTACGTCTTGCGAGCAACTTTGGCAAAATTTGGTCTGCATGTCGGCAACATAAAGTTCAACACCCAGAATGAAGAATGAATAAGTATACGTATAAATATAGGTATAGTTTTAACTGTGTGTTTTTTGTACATCATGTGTAATAAAACATACGCTGATAATAATAAGAAACATTTATAAGAAATGCAGTTCTCAACACAGGCTAGAGTATCGCCATTTCAACACATTTTTTACAAAATTAATTCGTAATATTATATATGTCTCTATATAAATATTAATAATTTTTAATATCCTTCGGCGTTCTATCTCGACTTTGCCACGGAAATGGTTAAAAGAAGTTTTTTTTTTTATTTCGAGTGTCTCCACGAGCAACATAAGACTATGTCACGGGCAGCGTGTTGCTCGCGAGCTAAGGGTTGAGCAGGCCTGGTCTATTTACACCAAATCTAACATGTCTACCTCCAATGTTTTATTAATTGTCGGCATCAAACCGAAAACCAAAATTTTTTTCGGGGGGGGGGGGGCAGATACATGGATAAGTGTAACAAGTGGGAGTCATACTGACTTAAATTAAGTATATGGACAAAACGACTGCGCGCGCACGCACACACACAGAAAGGCTGGTTTAGAGGCGTTATCAATTCGAAACACTGTGGAGTTGTAATGTTTCTTACAGTATTGTTAATTGGGCTTAAAATGTTTTGGGGCCAATACAACCCAGGTACCTCAATAAACATGGCAGCTGATTACTTGTAGTGACTGTTTATCCGGTTTCAACCCTCGGCAAATATATATGGCTTTTAAATGTTTTGTGTCCATGCCTGAATGAAAACATGGGGTTTTAGTGTCGCAATCTCTCTACATCTTTCATATAATATTACTTGAACAAAGAAGAAAATCTTCTTGGAACTTGTTTCACTGATTTTCACTAATCTGTTCCTAAAAACTGAACCTGAATGTGAGCTTTGAGGTTCTGACGGCAGTCATTTCTGGAATGTTACGTTCTCTGTTGTGATAGATAGGCAGCAGCGTTTCGTGCGTACCTACTGCCTCCTGCTTCAGACTGGACTTGAAGTAGGAAGATGAAGGCAACAGGTTCCTCCGAAATGTCGCACTTGTTTACCAGACTATGATAAAAATCTCAAAAGTCAGTGGTCTTAATTTTAATTATTTTGGAAATTATATAAAACTTGCTCTTAGATACAAACGTAAGGGAGATGTTGGTAAAAGGTAAAGTTCGCCCTAGAACGGGCCATGAAGGCCCAGAGGGGGAGTAGAGGTATAGCTGTACTCTTTCTTTAACCTTGGCGCTAGATGGGGTGGATGGTCAACGCCACGCACCAGCCGCTTTACCCCCGGGATTGACCCAGTACCCATTGTACAGGAGGCTGGGTAGGCCCCAGGGCCGGTCTGGGCAGGTGCTGAAAATCTCGCCTTCACCGGGATTCGATCCCCGGACCGTCCAGCTGGGAGATGTTGGTATTGATATGAAATGACTGATAAAACAGGAACAAACTAAGGACGAATCCGGTTTTCGAACTGTGTTACCCCGAATACAAATAAAATGCGTCTTCCTGTGCATTGTAGCTGATGTGTTCAGGAGATAAGTAAAGACTGTGCTTTGTTACTGTATAGGAATGTGCCTTTGCAGTTGATACAATATTCTAAAAAATCAATCAATCCGTCAGTTTGACATTGACATATTGGTCGTTCGGAGACTTTCGGTGCAATGTTAGCAGCAATCGTGTTTTTATCTTTTCAGTTTCACATTATTTTGAACATTGCTGCCATGTTTTCTTATCTTCGTCTTGTATTTATACTACCAAACATATTCACATCAGCCAGGATAGGCAAATACAGACGTCAAGGGAACACAGACCTAAAACAGATCTATCGGATCTGAACTCCACATTACAAACGCAAGAATGTTACACGTATAGCAAATAATAAGACTGTTTTTGCTTATAAGGTGATCTGAAAGTTATTCAGTCAAAAAACTTTGGTGCTCTGTAACGCAGAATTTAACTTACTCGGTCTCCATATTTTCAAACTGGTGGCTCATTTATAAGTTTCTTCTAGGTCTGAGGTGAATTTAAGTTCCGACTAAGAAATGATTTTGTCCTGTCGCCGAGGAAGAAGGACTGAAGCGATGTTTGTTTGTTACATAAAGCTATACTTCTTTCGTTTCTACCTGTTCCAATGTTAAATAAATGCATTGTGCGAGATTTTAGGTTTCCGCCGCCGTGTAGTTGAGGCATTTGCTCTTCTGGGGTGTTGTGGTTGTTTCCGACGCTTCGAGACCACCTATCGGTTCCATCTTCAAGGGTCAAGCAGTACAAGAAGTCCTTTGAAGATGGAACAGATAAGCTGTCCCGAAATGTCGGTAACCGACTACCAACCTACGCCGCATAACATTCCAGAAGATAGAAGGCCCCAAAAACATAAATATTTCATCTCTTCCAGGTTTTGGAAGTCTGGGAAGACACATTAAAAAAATTCGTTTGTAATCGCGGTCTTGATTTCTTTAACCATTCTTTCCAAACTGTCTTTATTAAGAGGGCCGGGATAGCGTAGTCGCTATAGCGACTACGCTACGGGCTGGACGGTCCGGGGATCGAATCCCGGTGGGGGTGAGATTTCCCGCACCCGTTCAGACCGACCCTGGGGCCCACCCAGCCTCCTGTACAATGAGTACCGGGTCATTGCCGGGGGTAAAGCGGCCGGGATGTGGCGTTGACCACCCACCCCCATCTATCGCAGAGATTAAAGAAAGAGTAGAGCTATACCTCTACTCCCCCCTCTGGGCCTTCATGGTCTGTTATAGGGAGAAATTTACCTTTACCTTTATTAAGATTTATATGAATGAACAAGTAAACGGTTACGGTTTATTTTAAGGTACTCGTCATCATCATCAACAACAAATTCTATGGTTAGGACCTTTGGCCTGTTCCGACTTCAAGGTAAATCATCAATTCAGCTGAGCTCAGGACCGCCTACACTTCGCTGACCTTTAGCTGTGTGGAGTAAAACTATATCACACATTTCTTAAACCAAAAAAATGTACACATTTTCTTTATTATACAATACAATGTTTACAGTAAAATCAGTCCAACATGTTTCGGATCCCTATTTTGGAAACATCATCAGGGACCCGTATCGTGAATTACACAAAATCACAAATCAACAAATAATGGTACATATTAAAAGTTCAAGAGGTAAAATGTAAGTTTTCTCAGTTGTTTTTGTGGGTCCGCTGTTGTATCAGAAGTTGCGTTTACTTGTTGAAGGCTAGGACAGTACTTATTTTACTGTACTGATTTTACTGTAAAAAATTGTATTGTATAATAAATAAAAAGTGTGCTTTTGTTGGTTTAAGAAATGTGTGATCGAATGAAACTGCACGGTGTGAACAATACAGCGTGTTTCATAAGTCCATCCGGGATTTAGAGGCTTGGCCGTGCAGTAGCAAACCCACATATAAGAGATAAAAGCATGCCAATGGATAGAGGAAATGTAAAAGTATTTTCGTGACAGATGCGATGGTGTAGTTACCCGTTTCTCCGCTAAGAGGCAGTGGTGTGCAAACATGGCGTTTTCAGGTGAACAGAAAACTTTTTGTGTCCTGCAATTTGCTAAAACCCAGTAAATTGTAACAGTGCAACGTGGTTTTCGAAACAAGTATCGTACAGAACCACCAACGGACAAAACAGTAAGAGACTGGTGTAGAAAATTCGAGGAAACTGGCTGTTTGTGTGTCGCAAAACGAACAGGTAGGCCGTGTGTGGCAGCAGCTAGATTATAGGATTGACGTCTGTCGAGTCACCAAAGGGGGACATATTGAACATTTGTAAGGTAGGTTCAAAACTTGGATATGTACTCTTTTCACTGACATGCTGTCATCCCCCTTATGTGATTTGGCTCCTGAGCTACAGACCTCCGAAATCCCGGAGGGGTTTATGAAACACTCTGTATAAAGTAAAACTATACTTTCGATACGGAAGTGCACTTTCACTCATCCTCAATATTTGTGCGTCCGCGTCTCATTTCGGTGTTCTGTTTCGTTACCAAGGTGGGACATACTTAACTCTGTCCTGATATCCGTATTCTGCATGTCAGGTACTAACAGAGAACATTCCTGAAGAGAATGAGGAAAACATCAAAACCTCAGTTTGATATCTGGTATCCTGTCCGTGATTCAAAATGTCTGTCTCCCGAATTCTAAATGGGAATGCTAACCACTAAACTACGGTCCTCAGATGCATCCACTGCTGGGGTTATGTTAAAATGTGAAGAAAGTCAGCTGGGAGATATAGGAGAGAGATTTGTTTTGAGGTGTGGTAGTGAGTCATGTTTATGAAACATACCGTAACTTTTAAAACAAAGGTTGGATTTTCATGAAATTTGGTAAGAATAAGCTATCATTCCACTAGAGGCTATCTCCTCTTATAATTCACGTGTTTCTTCTTACAAGATATTTTCCAGCTTCTTTGATTACGTATTAAGGAATCAGAAAAGAAAAGAAACTTTCGGAGTCTACCTACGCCTTCTGCACCCTGGAGTATTACAAATTCATACAAGTATGAAACATTGGATGCTACATAAATGTAGTGGGAGGCTGTGTATTGGATTTTTCTGAGTGTACAGAGTTTAAATTTATTATGGCTATGTATACTGAGTGTTCGCCATGTAGTTTATTAGGTACTACCGGCTCGCAGGAACCTGTTGCCTCCATTTTTAGGGTATAAAGCTCTTCTGCCCTAAAGGTGGAAGAAGCAGGTTCCTCCGAAACATCAGTATCTATATACCAAATTACACAGCGTCGCTTCCGAGAAGACGGTTATCTGGATTCGGCCATTTTAGGATAGGCATGATAACAGACCTTCCGGTTCTTGACTACGTGAGCGAGGATTCTACATAATTCTCTCCAGAACGATTTGGCTTTGTTAGCTGAAGGGCTTTTAAATGGTGCGCCTTTATTAAATTCGCCGTAACTAAGTAGATAACTGCATGGAACAGTGCCCAACTTAAGGTGATAATATTTCTTCAGATTGTCAAGAAATTCCCAGGATTTTTCTAAACCAAAATATCATTACCGTGTTAAGAAGAGCAAGCTACTTGTCCCTGTCCTAAGTCAGATGAATCAAGTCCTATCCCTCCCATCCTATTTCCTGAAGATCCATTTCAATATTATCTTCCATCTATGCCTAGGTCTTCCAAGTGATTCTTCCTCTAAGTTTTCCCCACCAAAACCTGTATGCATCACTCCTTTCCTCCATACGTGCAACATGTCCCGCCCACTTCATTCTCCTTGAATTGACCACTCGAATGCTATTTGTTGAGGAGTGCAAATTATAAAGCTCTTAACTACGAAATTTTCTCCAATCCCCTGTTACTTCCTCCATATTAGTCCCAAATGTCTTCCTCAGCACCCTATTCTCGAATACCCTCAGCCTATGTTCCTTCCTCAGTGTGAGAAACCAAGTTTCACACTCATGTAAAACAACAGGCAAAATTACGGTTCTGTTTATTTTAATCCTCATATTAGTTGATGGCAGAAGGGAAGACAAAAGATTCCGGACCGAATTGCAGCAGGCATTTCCTGACTTTAATCCGCATTTAATTTCTTCATGCCTGTAATTTTAATTTGTTAGTGCCTTTCCCAAATATCTGAACTTCGCCACAGTTTCAACGTATTTATTAACTGCTTTGTTGTGATTTTGTTCTGCATTCTGTTCGTTAGATGTGACTGAATTCTTAGTTTTCTCACTGTTTACTTCTAAATCAACTTTCCTGTCCTCGCATAAGTTAATACAGAGCTAGACGTACCGACTTTGATTATTTTTTACTTCTTGCAAAAATTATTCAACATATAAAACTTTCGCCCATAACAGACGTCACAAACAACCTCTGCACAAGAAGCACTACTTACAACTTCAGATGTAATCGTACACCCGTACAAACTGTGTTAAATACCTAACAGAGGAAATTTATAGCTTTCGATAGGATCAAGGATTTTTTGTATGCACATTTACTTCCAACGTCGTTATTTCTTTGACCTTGCGAAATACTGATCAGAAAATGTAGATTTTACGAGCAGTGATATAAGGGATCGCGTACTTTATCGGTCTTTCAATTTTGTAACTGATTTTAGGCGATGTTGGTTAGGCACGTAAAATGAGGTTAAAATTGCCTTACGAAAAAACGAGGTATTTTATAAAGAATTTTTCATTTTTGTGTACGTTTAAAAATATAATGTACTCGTACTGCCCTGTGTATCTTCTATGTTTTGAGAAACTTAATCTGAATGGTAGCAAAAAGACACCCTCTCTTGAGTAAACTGATTACTAGTCCCAGACCGATTGCAATGGCTCAGTCACCATCCATGTCTGATTGCCACGAGATACAAATAATAAATTCTGGTTTGTAGTGCTTTATCCCCTGTAGTGCACTGACCTTATAATTTGGCATTCTTCTTGCTTGTGGATTAAGATAAAATACATTACGTATGTTCCACTTTTGTCTTTTACTTAAACTTTATGTTCTGCTGAACGTGTGGTCATATAAAGGTACACTTATTACATAGCCTATATGTATATTTTGATAAAGTCTTACTTAAAACACTAAACTTTAATAGTTTTAAAATTATATTCTGGCATTTCTGCTCTACCCTTTAGCTCGTGATATCTCAAAATTTTCTCCAGATCGAGCAGAAATTATTTTAGTATTAATCAAGACGCTGTTTCTAGGAAAAGTCGTTTATATTTTTTCGTATTTTATTCGAATACGAAAATAAGCAGACGAAAGACGTGTTGCTTCAATTGTATCATTCGTTTACCATTACAAGGTTAATTTAATATTTTCATTGAAGAATGAAATGCATAATTAAGACTGATAGAAGTCACAATCCGTTTCACTGACGGAGGTTTTCAGCTATCAGGACTTACATAATTTCGGAGCAAGCTTCAGTAACTTATAAAACGGCCAGATGGATACGTCATTTATTTTTAGAGTGCCATTATACAGTTAAAAGGAAGTCAATACATCCAGTAGACATATTTATATGAAGTGTACTCGTATTATATTAGGGACGTCTGACTGATCGTAAAATATAATTTTAATAATGCTAAAATGTTTAATTAACCAGTATGTAATCGAAAAATGTGGGTGTTACAAATGTTGCTATCATCTTTATAATCTTATGCACTCATGGAATAAAGAGAAATAAAACCTCTCTTCATTTATAAAATTAATTTGAACTTTGAAAATTCCTGTTGATGATGTTAATATTTGTGTCGGGCTCCGAACATCACAAAGGATAACGCACAAATTATGTAATGTATGAACTGTTACGAAACCAAAGCCAATAACAGTATATATGTATCAAATTATAGGTAATAAATAATATGACAGGGCTGCATAATTTATGTAATCGGGGAAAATAAACAGAAATGTGGTTCACAAGAAGATTAAGAGGGTAATAAATACAGTATGATTTTTATCATTACTTCTATGTTATTTACTGTTACTGTTTTTGAAGCGAAATATCATCTCTACATACGTCACTCAACTTTTCCCATCATTTATTAATTTGTAGGTATAATATATTGGTCCAGACCATTGCTCCATAATCTGTTATGTAATATCTTAAACAATAAACTCGCGCAGTAACATTTACTACATAAATTTAAATAATATATTTAGTGTTTTGTGTGGTCATGTTTATTTTATTTATTAAATACAATTACTTTTTATTAATTGCAGATTGCTGCGCTTACTTAGCCTCTCGTATGACACTCATCAGCAGTCTAACTCCGCCTGCCGACCGTGGCGTAAGTAGCGAACTACTGTGTACATGAGGTGGTTTGCTGCGTGAAATATACACGTATGATTTGGTGGACTAGACACGTGCACGCGCACAAACATGCATACATGCGCAAGCCTCCGTACATACATACACACACACACACACATAGTGACAAAGACGATAATTATAATTATTATTTTATTTTTATTGGTTTATTTAGCGACACTTCCAATAGCTTCGAGAGGTAAATTAGAAGAGACTTCGAATCAAGGTGCTGTGGCCTTCTTTAACGTAATGGCCAAGCGTGTCCTGAAGGTGCTGAGAAAGACCATGAAAACCTGTCAGAATACATGGTTTCCGGCCCTAGTCTTGAACCCGGCCCTCACGAAGACGAAGCAAGAGTGCTCTTCACTCGAAAAATGACGTTTGGTATAATAATAATAATAACTTCCACTGGTGCAACAGCCCCTAGTGGTCCAGGGCCTTCTCATTATCGAGGCTTCATGATCACACCACACTCGGTAGGACTCCTCTGGACGAGTGATCAGCCCGTCGCAGAGACCTCTACCTGACAACACACAACACTAGACATCCATGCCATCGGCGGAATTCGAACCCACAATCCCAGCAAGCGAGCGGCCGCAGACGCACGCCTTAGACAGCGCGGCCACTGGGATCGGCAATAATAATAATAATAATAATAATAACGTGTATTGTACAGAACATAAATGCCAGTATCGTTTTAGCTAATTTGCAGTCCTACAAGATTTCGCTATAGCCTGTGTGCTTTGTACTTGAACAGAAGGTACAGTTATGACATCGGTGTTAACAATTAATGTTACTTTGCGGACATGATAGACGTGTCGTCACAGACTTCGCAGTAGTCGAAACCTAAAGGGAACGACAACCTACATCCATTTCACTTCCAACCTTGTGTGAGATTTTGGGCTGTATGTCGGATCAATAAAGTTCTCCCACGCTATCACAGACTTGAGAATGCTCCCACAGCATCTTTATTCCCGCTAAGTTTCGCAGTAACAAATTAAAAATAAAATAATGAAATATTAACATAAAATATATATAAATGATACATGAAGGGAAAAGAAGACAAAGGTATTTTCTCAAGAATGAAGAGAGTGATTTATTGTGAAATAAATAATAGAATACAAAAATAATTATCTTCAGATAAGAGAAATAAAGTACGACGATAGATTGGAAATGAAATATGTATTTTAAATACAGAAAACGAAATAATAACTGAATTGCCTGCATGAATTAGAAACGCTATAAATTAATGACACGAAAATTACAAAATCGTAACTGTCATGTTTGAATTATAATTTAAATAACTAGTACTTACAGATGTGTCGGCCGTCATCCTTCCGTCTATGCCATGATCACTGTGGCAGTGACTTACTCCTCGTATACCCATGTCCATTGCAGAATCACGCACCCTCCTACAGACGTCTGCTGTAAACAAACAAGATGGCGACGTTGGAGGAGACTAGAAAGTAGTGCTCGGAACTTTAAATTTTGTTTTTTTCAATTTCAGGTGTGAAAGTCGTTACATTTAGTGTTCATAGACTCGCAGACTTTCTGTATGAAAGTCCACAGTAAGTATTGATAATGTAAAAGTGCGTTACCGTATCACAATTTCTTTCTCCGTGCGCAATGATCACGAGCATGAAGCACAAAAACACGTGAATCCTTGTGGTATGTGGTGTTAATCCTCCCCTTATTTCTTTGTGAAACTGCAGTAATGAAGTATTGTGTACTTTAAGTGAAACAGGTATTGGAGTAACAAGTCATGAAGGTTATAAGAAGAGCGATTTTTCAATAGGGGCATTATACTCGTATGTGGCTAAATGGAAACTTAACCCAACTTTTCAGGGCACTAATGCAGTTTAGGTCCACCACTGTGTACCCAGTGTGCAGTGACGATGTTCCTGTACGCTGAGGGGCGTGGTTTGCGTGGCGCGTTGTGGCCTCGCCCCTCTCTCCCTACTTCAACTTGCAGCGCTCATTTCAAACAAAGAAACTTAGGTTAGCGTGTAGGCTATGTCTCTGTTCTGTATATGAAGGGAATGGCCACTGGACACAAACGTAGGTTAGCGTGTAGGCTATGTCTCTGTTTTGTATATTAAGTGAATGGCCACTGGACACAAACTTAGGTTAGCGTTCAGGCTATGTCTCTGTTTTGTATATTAAGTGAATGACCACTGGACACAAACTTAGGTTAGCATTCAGGCTATGTCTCTGTTCTGTATATGAAGGGAATGGCCACTGGACACAAACTTAGGTTAGCGTGTAGGCTATGTCTCTGTTTTGTATATTAAGTGAATGGCCACTGGACACAAACTTAGGTTAGCGTTCAGGCTATGTCTCTGTTTTGTATATTAAGTGAATGGCCACTTGACACAAACTTAGGTTAGCGTTCAGGCTATGTCTCTGTTTTGTATATTAAGTGAATGGCCACTGGACACAAACTTAGGTTAGCGTTCAGGCTATGTCTCTGTTCTGTATATGAAGGGAATGGCCACGGGACACAAACTTAGGTTAGCGTGTAGGCTATGTCTCTGTTACAGTCAGCGCGATATTTCAACCTCGTCCCCCTCATTACACTACCTGTTCACGGTAACGGCTATCGCTCTGTGTAGTACAGTACAGTGTCGCGGTCTCCCTCTCCACTTTAACGTTGCTCCTCCTCTTTCCATACCCCCTACCACACATAGCCTTCTAGACTCACTCTGTCGTCCTTCCTATAGAAAATTTTCCTGCTGTGGTGGACCTAAACTGCATTAGTGCCCTTTTCAGATTGTCAGATAGTTTCGTTGTTTGGAATTTTATTGTGATTTATCAGGACTATCATTCGTTCTGTCTTTTGTCCAGTAAGGAACTTGATATCGTAATTTTGGTACTGTAGATGTTTTCGTGCATATGGTCATTTGGCAAACGAGAAATGCATACATCATTTTTAGCGGGCTCAGAAATAGGACATTTGGAAATTTGGTATTAAATTGTCCTAGTGTGATTATCACTGGGTTTTTAATTGGCTCAGAATAGTGTATGTGCTGAGGCTTCATTGTGATACTGATTATGTAAGAAGGTAGATTTGTTTTATTTTATGATGGGACATCTTCATTGATGTTATCAGATCACAAATATATATTTAAGTCAGTCTCACAAACACCAGTTTTTATCCATTCCATGTATCAGCATTTATAAAAGGCCTGAGATATGACCAAATATTGATGCTAGTAACCTACATGCATTTGTCAGTAACACTGCATCATAATGTGTGAATGAAAGAGGACTACATAAGATAAAAATATACTCTTGTTTCCCTTATGTACCTTGTTAGATTACATCCAACATATTTCTGCGTCTTGGGGCTGGTGAAGTGACAATTACATTTAGAGCACTCACACATTCATATCAGAACACAGTTTTATGGATTTTAAATTATGAGGAAACTTAGCAGTCGTACCATAGGAGAACCAGTCTAATAATGACTAGTATCATACCTGTAGTTAGGAATAAGACTAGGTTCATAAAATTGTATGTGCCTGTTGTAATGCCTTGCTGGTAGCCAACAAATAAAATATATTTTGCATTCATTTTAGACAAAAATGGCCATGGCCTTAACAAAACTAGTCAATGAGGAACTTTTAATCATGTTCAACATTATTCATATTTCTCCCATCCAGTCCAAAAGATTTATTTGCTGTCTGTGTACTTTAATTTTTAAAACAAGAAATTAATTTAACTGCTGTTTGAGTATACATTTGTAAACTTTAGCAGGCATATTATTTTAAGCATTTTGTCTTAAAATGAATCCAGTCATTCCATCCAAATGTGAAGTAACATGGAGTTCCTTCAAGACATACATATTCTGTGAATACTGTATGTTTTATAAAGATACTGGAAGCAAAGGTAACCTAATGAAATGAAAAATGGATTTTCTGAAGATATGAAATACTGAATATATACAGTATGTATAATCACAATCTAATTGCAGCATTGTCTTTTAATGTAATGTTGTATTAAACTTGACTTTGAAGTATGTATTGAACAGGGTGAACCCCAAATCTTGAAAGATGTGCCATATGTGCATGTGCACGCATGCACGCGTACACACATGTATATGTGTGTGTGCACACACAAACTGTGTGTGTGTATATATGTAGTTTTTTTAATGTGTAATTAATATCCAAGTTAAGATGTTTTATAGGAGTTAAATTTGGTTTATTCCTTTGTTGTAAAAGAACATTGCTTAGTTTTGTGTAGTACAGTGGCGGTAATCAGTGTGGCAGAAGATATGATTACCTCGTATTATTCGTAACTTAAACCTGGTAGTTGTGATTGAGTATTATGATTTTAATGTTTCTTGTAATTTGTTAGAAGGCATCATTGTTAGCATGTCATAATTCCTTCTGCTGAACATGCCTCTTAGGTGTGCACTGTACACTTTTACAGTCCTGTTATATAAAAGACTTAAATGTTGCTTGTCATTCTGCTAGTAACAAGTCATATGCAGAATTCAAGCCCACTGGTACAACTTTCTCTAAAGCCCTGGCTTTGAATGCAGCATTTTTTTCATGATCTGTTGACCACATTGGTTTACATACATAAGTTTCAGGTCATACTGTAGTGACTTGGATTTGGTAAAACAGTGTGTGCATGTACTTATTGCTTCTGTGGTGCCAACTGAGGTGATTCCATTCTCATAGTCCTAGATAAGTTTAACTCTTCTTAGTAAATGAGCGTGAATTTGTAGTTTAATTCAATTTATGTTATGTTGTGTTATGTAAGTGAAACTATACAAAACCTTGTCAAAGGCATTTTCTGGTGAGGCCAAAATATAATCCTGATTTACACGGTTTGATTCATTAACATGATTATTGCTTCATGTTTGCTGTTACAGAAGCAGAAAGTCCTTTCTGCTAGCAGCAATATCTGATTTATCCATATTTAATTTTGTTGTAATCTGCTCTTGCGACTGCACTGCAAGTTTTTTTAAGCTTGTGGTTTGCGCAAGGAGCAACATTATCAGGTCCAGCTGCGGGGATAACACCACACTGAGTGTATTGTGGTGTTATTTGAGTTGTTACCTACAAAAATATTACTCTACAATCTGCATTGACATTTACAACTTGATGTGCCATGCCATTGCTCAGGTGGTCAGTCACTGGCCTCTTGCCATTGAGGCTCAGGTTCAATCCCAGGCAGCCTATATGGTGGACAGAGTGGCACTGGGACCGGTTGAGTTCTTTGGTTGTCCCCTGTCTGTATTATTCCACCAGTGTTCCATACTCATTCACTCATTTATCACCAACCCTATATAATCTCAGCAATTGACAGCGTCATTACGTAACACACTAAAAATTACAACTTGTGCTTTGAGTGTAAGGGATGCAGCGCTGTTAATATGCACTTGAAGTCATTTTCTAAGGTTCCAATGTTGACAGAGTTTTGTATGTCCATAATTTCTCTCCATGTGAAGACTGAAGACTTATTGAATCAAGAATAAACATGTAACTCGTGCCAAGGTCCGGATTTTGTTTGTCATTTTTCAAAATTTTGGATCCATACTTCATTTAAACTGGGTCAGGGTGCAAGAAGCATTAACCTGGCAACTTTATTGATATGTGTAGCAACAGAGATTAAAAGTGGTTATTCCCAGTGGGGATATCCACAGATGTACTGAGTTCAGTAACTGATGATTCAAGCGTGTTCAGAGCACAAATGGCCAACATGTCAGTGCATTGTGACAAACTTTCCTTGCAGGAAACAATTCTAAACATGTTTTTGCTGTTCTTGTTCTTGTCATACATGTTGTTTGTGCCCCTGCTCTTCATAGTTTATTTAGGCATACTGTCAGTATCTAGTGTCCTTGGTAGACAGGTGTGAATATGGAGCATTGGTGGAATGTTGTCACTGTTGGTTTTTTTTTGTCATCATCGTTGTTGTTGTTGTACTTTATTTTCTTAAATAATTATTTTATTTTTTACTGAATATGAATTTTAGCTGCTTGCCTCTTGTGGGCTATATCTGTTAGCAAGCAGTTTGATAAACGAACTGACTGAATTATCTTTGTCGTCTGAGAGATTTGTCTGTTATTCAAAACGTCCAGACCAGCTTTGGGCTTACCCAGCCTTGTATTAAATGGGTGCTGGGGGCTTCTTTCCCGGGGGCAATGGTGTTGGGGCGCGAGGCTGACCACGCATCTCTATCTAGTGCCAAGGTTCCGGATGAGTGGAGCTGTGCCTCCATTTCCCTTGTATGCCTGTATGACACTTTTACCTTTTATCTTGTTAAGACACTGTGATGCATAATCCTGTGTGTTCTGCAAGAAACATAACAGTTGTCAGTTTATGAATATTATTTTCAGTTAACAGATGTACATTCTGATTTATCGTGACAGCCGTGTTATGTAAATTGTGTCGTACATTTATCAACCAAAGCTGCTGAAGTTGTCGTTTAACATGTACACAATTATGTGATAAACTAATTGACAGTACTGTATAACCGAATGACCATCTGAGTCTTTTCAGACGTCTTACTGAAAGAAATAAAATGAACTGTTATCTTTTTATAATAAGTAATTAAGTTTTAACGTCATCAGATCGTCTAGATGGCCTCGCTCGACATATTATGGTAACGGCAGTGACACCACGTCCAATCCTGAACATAACGGCCCCTGGCAGGGGTGCACAAATTTATCAGATGTACAAGCAACATCAAAATTCAGTGCGACAGAAGAGTGACATGGATCCAAGTTTGGTACCGAGGTCCGCAGATATTAGGGGCCACCGTAAAAAATCCAGTCACTACAGCGACATGGCGCCCGGCATTTGTGCACGCCGAACTCTGGTGCCTATGCAGCCTGTCAGTGTGCTTGTCTGGCGAATAAAAACGACCAAGGCGTGAGGCCGATGACTCGTCTATATGCATGCCGATGTCGTCAGGGCATTTGCTTCCAAATGCCACAATTTTTATGTTCATTTTAAAGTAATTATGTAATTAAATTAACCTTCTTAATGCCACAAATATGATGTATAATTTGTATGTCCGATGTTATGTGGAAGTATTAAGACGTGAAATATCAAATTCTTTCAGCAGTGAAGGTCAGAATGGCATTATATATCAACTTCAGTGTATTACAAACGTAATCTTAAATTTTGAGTATTGTTTCTACCATTCCTTTATGGTTCGTGGCATTCTCAATGCTATTTCTTGATGTCGTCTAATTCTAAGTTTTTATACCGACATTCTAAATTTTGCATCACCTAAATACTTAACTTTTAATTTCACAACATTTTGTCCCATTCGACAGTAAATAATTCTGTCTGTAGTAACTCCATGCATCAGAGTCCTTCTTGAGAAGCTAACAGGTCCTCAGCTAGTCGAGAAATTCCTTGCATTTTATAGAATCCGGAGGTTTATTACCGCATTCACAAGAGCCCGCCACCTGTCTCTATCCATAGCCAGATCAATCCAGTTCATGCCCCCATCCTACTTCTTGAAGTTTCATTTTAATATTATCCTTCCATCTACGCTTATGTGTTCCTTTTCCATTGCTTACGTGTACCAAAGGATCAGTCCAAGTCCGAGGCATTTGTGAATGGTTCGTAACATGGCAAGTTTTTACGGTTAGGAGTTGTTAGCACCTCGTTCAACCGCGAAGCTGGAGGACCACCCCTTGTCGGCTGTCCGAGACTACTTGTTCAATATATTTGCATCTACCCACCATATGTGGAGGCCGTTCGTCCATCCGCAACCTGAGGACGCGCCATGCCGTGGTGACAGGAACACACTTGCCACGGCCATTCTGTCTTTACGTAAGGGGAAAGTAATCTTCAGCGTTGTTACCAGTGAACTGCTCCAGACAACTCCGTAAAGACACCGTCAAGTGTATAAAACCTGCGAGTGTAACGTACTTATGGAAATGTCACCTCGTAGAAGAGATGGACATAGTGCAGGAGAAAAGAAACGTCCTGTCCTGAACCGGGCAAGGGGATACGGCGGAACCAAGACTGCAAATTTATTAAGTTTCTTATTACTAAATGAGCTGAAAACGTCGCTCACCACGCTGCACAGGAAAACAATGTCGTTGTGGTGGAAAATAATAGTCGTTTGTAGAGGTACCTGAAAGATGGGCTTAGTAATCCACGTTATGGTAAATCGTTACATAAAATACGAGGGTGTGAACGAGGCGTAGTGGAGAGGATACTATTAAAATGTGACACTGTGGATTGGATTAATCAGGCAGAGGATAGGGACCAATGACAGGATATTGTGAACACGGTTGTGAACGTTGGAGTTACATAACAGGCAGTGAATGCCATGACCAGCTGTTCGATTATAAGGAAGGGTCTCTACTTGGCGGAGAAAGCTGTCAATTAAGTTTAACCTGTGCTGCATTCATTCATTGATTCCGTAGTCTGTCTTACAACAGGTCCATAGCCTTTTCCAAAGCGACTTCTCAACAGAGTACGGTCTAGTGCTTCCTCTCTCAATTTAGAGTATCCTCTCGTTTCCTTACAGTCATCCAGTAGCTGCTTACGCCTTCTTCCTCGTCTTCTCGTTACTTCTATCTTCTCTTTAATAACGTGTTTTAGAAGACAGTTCTTACGCAAGATGTAACCAATCCAGTTAGCCTCCCATCCATTTTATTGTATGTAGTATATTCCTTTCCTCCTTGACGCTATGTAATACTTCTTCATTTTTCACACGATCGGTCCAACTGATCTTCTCCATCCTGTGCTTTATATAAAACCAAAATTGAACTCTATCAAATGTGTGAAAACAGTACCGTGTATAAAAAGCTAGTGTAGTAGTCCTGTGAATTACTGATGAGGATTCCGGTCTTCTGGGATATGACACCGTTTAGTTTGGTATTTTTCGGAGGAGGTTGCTGGTTCCATTTTCAGAGTATCAACGACTGATACCCTGAAGACGGAGGCAGCATGCTTCTAAACGTTATCTCTATGCCCGTCTACACGTCTTTATATCCCAGACAACTGGAATCTTGAAAATAGTATAACATAAAATGCGGAATTCATGAAGGTTCAAAGTCATGCGAAACGTTTCGGCATACGCGTAACTTGGGGGGGCAAATGTCCCCCCAGTATTTTTTTGCCTGAGGATAGTTTTTTTTTTTTTGCTACTGAGTTGAAGAGGCGCAAATAAAAAATGTGTGAGAGTGAGGGAAAGGGGTGTGTGTGTACTAAGGATTGGTTCAAACAAATTTTTCCCCTCTTTCTAACTTGATTACTTCATAAAGTTCCTAATACCCGTAGTCGATTAGCCCCCCCCCCCCCTTCCCCACCCAAATGTTATTAGCCAAGTTATGCCTGTGCGTTTCGGAGTGTGCTGCTGAGTATTTAGGTGAATATGTAAGAAACAAATTGTTGCATTGTACAATGTGTCAGCAGTGGCGTTAGCTTTGCAACAATACAGTTTTGTCTATAACGTGTAGACGTCAGGGTCAAAAGTCACGCTTCGGAGAAGTCGTGCAGTCTATCTCGTACCTCACCAGAATTCTTTTAACGCCAGCACGATTTGAGGATCGCATGACTTTCTCAGTTTTCTCACTGTGACAGTTTCAAGATGTGATTAGTCAAATAATGAGTCTTTTTTGCCTACAACACTATGTCTTTCTTTGGATATGTTGGGGCTTTAGCGGATTTACACAAAGCCGTTAATTGAACGTGCTCAAGTTTTTTTTTATCCTTGAAATGTTGAGGTTTTATAATTAATTTTCTTGTCATCCTGTGATTACATGTACAGTTTCAACGTCGCAGTCTTTGAAGATAATCGTTATCTGATATGGATACGTCGTGTATCCGATAGGTGTGATGGTACATGTCTACTAGACTACACGGCGTCACATACCAGAAGACAGTAATTTTTATTGTTACCGCCTTGAGAATCTGAAATCCCGTAATTGTATTTGGATTTGTGTGTTGTCGACTTGGAAATTTATTCTTAATAAATTAGGCTTGCAGAAGCTGTGTGTGCCACGGGTTCTAAATTAGTGAGCTGCGCAGTATTAGTGGTATGTTACAGATACAAACAATGCCTCGGTTGTTGGTTCAATATCGTTTTGTTTGGATTTCAGTGATGTTGCTTTGTTTGAGTTCTGTTCGGATGGTTTATTAATTTGGTTTTAAATTGTACTTCTGATGTCGACACATGTAGTATAATTGCCTCGCGCATGCTGTGCTATATTGAAGCAGGTGTTGAGACACCTGTACGGGCCACGTCACTTCTTGTCTGCTTGGGATAAAACACACAATCTACTCTTACAAATTTTATTTTATATTTTCTAACACCTTTCCATTCTTTGTCAACAGTACAGTCATATTCAGTGTAACAGTGATATTTTTCATCCGCACATAAATATCGTAAAAAATAACAACAGAAAAGAGTTAAAGTTATAAACCAGAATTCGGCGTCCTTGCCTTCACATTTCATCAAATTTCTCATGGACTGATCATACTTAAAAATATATAATGTTCAAGAATATCTGACAAAGGGTCCTGTAACTGAGGATTCGAGAGACTGACAGACGGACAGGTGTAGTAGATGGGGGGGATAAATGCGATTAAAGAAAAGGACGAATATAGTCTTCAAACGAACTGAGTGGACAGGAAGACTTTTGCATGGAAACACACCTGAATGGAGAGATTAATGTGCAAGCGAACCGGATGGACATAAAGCCAGATAGTCGAAAGTACAAGCGGACAAATGGACATAAAGCTAGATAGTCGAAAGTACAAGCGGACGAATGGACATAAAGCCAGATAGTCGAAAGTGCAAGCGGACGAAATGGACATAAAGCTAGATAGTCGAAAGTACAAGCGGACAAATGGACATAAAGCTAGATAGTCGAAAGTACAAGCGGACGGAATGGACATAAAGCCAGATAGTCGAAAGTACAAGCGGACAAATGGACATAAAGCTAGATAGTCGAAAGTACAAGCGACAGATGGACATAAAGCCAAATAGTCGAAAGTACAAGCGGACGAATGGACGTAAAGCCAGTAGTCGAAAGTACAAGCGGACAATGGACATAAAGCCTAGATAGTCGAAAGTACAAGGGGACAA
This sequence comes from Reticulitermes speratus, assembly GCA_021186555.1. NCBI lineage: Eukaryota > Metazoa > Arthropoda > Insecta > Blattodea > Rhinotermitidae > Reticulitermes > Reticulitermes speratus. Next base: position 11,171,307 of record JAJKFL010000003.1, on the reverse strand, counting down.
ATGGACATAAAGCCAATAGTCGAAAGTACAAGCGGACAATGGACGTAAAGCCAGATAGTCGAAAGTACAAGCGGACGGAATGTACATAAAGCCAGATAGTCGAAAGTACAACCGGACAAATGGACATAAAGCCAAATAGTCGAAAGTACAAGCGGACGGAATGGACATAAAGTCAAATAGTCGAAAGTACAAGCGGACAAATGGACATAAAGCCAGATAGTCGAAAGTACAAGCGGACGGAATGTACATAAAGCCAGATAGTCGAAAGTACAAGCGGACGGAATGTACATAAAGCCAGATAGTCGAAAGTACAAGCGAACAAATGGACATAATGCCAGATAGTCGAAAGTACAAGCGGACAAATGGACATAAAGCCAGATAGTCGAAAGTACAAGCGAACGGGGTGGACCTAAAACCGTAGAGCTGTACATGAACATACAAGCTGGTCGGATGGACATGAGCCAAATAGCGAGATAGACGAGCGTACAGGCAGAACAGATAAATAGCCACGTAGAGGGATAGACGAACGTACAAGCAAACCTACTAACAGTGTCTTATTAAAAACGTTCTTAGTGCCATACACTCCCGTGTAAAACGTATAAAAAAGAGGGAATTTATCTTGAACCGATTTTCTTGTGATACTTAAGGCATGGGGAAAAATGTTGCAATTGGCTTATCTTGTTTGTATTGCCACTAGAATGTTTTGATTCATGACGTCATAAGTAGAGGGTTTAAACTTTGTTCTTAGAAATAACAAATCCAGATCCTAAGTCATGTGATCACAAAGTAGCATCCAGAGAGTGATGGTGGACAGATGTGTCAGGTCTAATGGGATGTGGATATAAAACAGCTGAGCATCACTGTGACGAATACGGGTATAGCCACGACTGTGCCTCAGCATCGATTTCGAACTTTCCATGCATCTTCATCTCACTCCTTGTCACTCCCTACACAATATGGGGAATCACTTTCACCCATGCTCGTCACTGAATGCAATTCATAAATACTGTAATCTTATTGAGATCTCTGATACGAATGTAGTGAAAAATGGAGTTCACACGAGGGTGAATATTAATATGCGCGCTTTTGAGATATGACGTCTTGTGGTTCAGTGTATAGGAACCAGCGTTTGGATGTCTTTTACATGATCTTTAGCTCTGAAGATGGAGTTACGTTTGACTTCGAAACGTGGGTACCAGTTAGTTAGTATTACTTCCTGTCGCTCCTTGCGGAGCATAGGGCCTCCTTTCAGAGGTTTCTTAGTCTGGAAGTGGGCATTCTGTAGTGAGTGACCAGCCCACTGACTGCACAATTTCTACTCATCCTGATATGACTGCCAGAGCCATCTAGCAGTTAATCAGGAGACTTGGGTGAGAAATGGCTGCTGAATTTTGCTTACGAAACATCTCTATTCATGTCCGTAAGGTTCTTTTACATGCCGTAAATCTACGACATGGGACCGACGGCTTTACTTCCCCTCTGAAGAAGGTTGTGCTACGGATTTTTATCACCCTTAAAAATCCATCGACCTCGGCCGGGATTAAACCCGCGAACCTTGGGTCCAGTGGAGAGCACGCTAACCACTAGTCCACCGAGGGCGACGTGGGTACCAGTGGTGAATTCTAATTCGGAAATCAGGTCTAGCGGAAGGGTACACGGTGCCTTCCAAGTACCGTGCCGCTAGACCTGACCTCCGGATGAGGATTCGCCACTGGTGGGTACCCATCTACAAAACTACGACGCTACATCCCATAAGACCAGTTTTGAATATGCGGTGTATGTGCAATAAGTAAGGTTCTATAGGTCACAACAATTAGGAGTTGTTGCAACACGAAGTGTATCTCATTTATTCCACTGAAGTATAATTAATTTTCATCATAGTCCCCGAACACGTTGATGCATTTTCCTCATCTTGACGTGAGTTTAAGAATTCCGTCGCGGTATAAATTGGGCTCATGATAGGGGATGAAACATGGGTGCACCATTTCACTCCTTAAGCAGAATAATCTGAAATGAAGTTTGGTCCGCTGAAGGAACGCTTGGAAGGTAACCGATTCCACAATAATCAGGAAGTGAAAATGTCCTATCGTGAGTGGCTGCGATTGCAAGACCCCAATTTACATCGTGACGGAGTTTTTAAACTCTTACCAAGAAGGCACCTAAGCATCAATATGCTCGGGGAGTTTGTTGAAAAATAATGATACTTCAGTGGAATAAATGAGCCACATTTAAAGTTGTAATGACTTCACGTGTAATTTTTATGACCTAGGGAAACTTACTTATTGAACACCGGTCGTAGTATTTTGTATGCCACATCGGTTGCTAACGTTTTGTGTTTTTTAAGCGATGAATGCTAAGATAATTACAATGTTTTAAAGTCAGAAGGATATGAGGAAGTCAAAAATGCAGTCCCCTAGTGTGACACATGTATTACGTAGAGCCTGAGTTTAGTATTAATGCAAATTGCAACAGCGAGTAGAACTGTGGGGGCGGAAGGTATCAGCTGCCGTCAAACCGTCCCTCTATGCACGCACAGCTGTCGTTTGCGTCCCATTTATTTGTCCAGATAAACAAAACATTGTAAACTATTATCTCATTAATTCTTCTCTATTCTGTTTTAATAATGACATTCGGATCTTCGTGCAGTACTGTGTTTTGTTTGATTTACATATCGTCTTGTGGTGTATGAACCACAGTCATAGAAGAGGCCAAAAGTTCACAGTTTTCGCAACGTGTAGATGCCATGATCGATTTTGCTCTCCTTTAAGTCACTGAAGCCTCTCTTTTCTTAGTCATCAACTCGTCAGCCTACTTACAAATTTTGTTATGCGTGTTCTTTAAACAAATCTACCGTATTGGCTCATTTAGGAGGTTTATAATGGAAGTATAGGGTGTTTTTTTCCTACTTGACCGCTAGGCGCCGGGTAGACGCTCTAGTGAGTTTTCGTTAGACTTTCTAAAGGTTATTATCACTGCAATCGTTTCTTTAGCTCCCGTCATCGACTGTTAAACCTCCCCGAGAGGCGGCGTACGACGCAACGCTAGCAGAGCATCGGACGGAGCGTTGGCCGGCGCTTGTCGGTCAAGCTGAAAAAAAAACACCCTATAATTGCCGACTCAGCTCGTCCAAGGAATGTGCATAATATGCCAGAAGATATGGATCTTCATCAACATAGGTCTGAGAACCTCAAACGCCATAGACATGCACTTGCTAATGTTTTTGAAGGAATTACTGTAAAATGTGTTTGTTTGCCTCAGTAAAGTTTGCGTTCCGAAGATCCGTACGGCCTCTCACCGCGGTGGCCCGGCTTCAATCCCAGGTCAGTATATGTGGGATTTGTGGTGGACAAAGTGGTACTGCGACAGGTTCTTCTCCGATTATTGCAGTTTTACCCTGTTACTATCATTCCACCGGTGCTTGATATTCATCTCAGCAGGTGACAGCGTCGTTAAATAAGAAAATAAACTTAAAAACGATGAATACTGTCGGCTTCATTTATACAAAACTTGTTACTCAACCTGACAGTACAATTTTCATTGCTAAAATTTTCATACTCAGTACACGTGTTTTCATTTTTAAGTTTAATATGATATAAGACAGTACTGCAAACATTAAATTAATTAGAGTTATCGCCTTGAACTTGTAATTAATCGTTATGCTGCGGGGTCTCCCCATAAGACCGGAAACAAGGCTGCTATTGCGAGATCTGGGGTTCTCACAGCGGTACTGCTGAAGGTTCTGGGATGTTACGCCATGCGATTGGTAAATACCTAACGAGAGTCAGACTCTTCTTGGACTGCTGGATCCTGAAGATGAAGGCGCTACGATCCTTGGAAACGTCTGTTAACTACCAATCGGCATGGCTTAATATCCCTCATGACTTGAATCTCCAAAGCTAGTGCTGGTATTTTAGTGCTCGTTTACGCCTCGTATTATGACTCAGTCATCGTCATCATCATCACGTAGTCTGTCTTAACGACAGGTCCATTGCCTCTTCCAAAGCGAGTTCTTCAGAGAGTTCGATCTAGTGCTTCCTCTTTCAATTTCCGGTACCTTCTCGTTTCCTTAAGTTCATCAAATAGCTGCTTACGTCTTCTCATTTTCCCGTCCCTTCTGTCTTTCCTTCAGTAACGTTGTTTTAGAAGGCAGTTCCTACGTAAGGTGTGACCAATACAGTCAACCTCTCTTCGTTTTAAATTTATGTAGGATGTTCCTTTCCTCTTTGACTCTTCGTAATACTTCTGTCTGTTTTCTGAATGAGGCTGTCCAGGAAAAGTAAAATGCAGTTTTTCCATTGCTTTCGACATCGCAGCACAGCAGCCGTTCAAACGACTGTAGTCACGCCTGTTGCTTTACGATCATGAACCATCTCGAGCAGCATCTGCTCTGTGCTTCAAGTCGCTAATGATATCGCTGACATCACAACCAAAAGTTATCTGCCAGCGTGGGACTGTATTTACAGTTAACGCTTCTACGGCTTTAGTCTTATCTCTTACATTCATTGTTACTGGAAGAGAAGTTTAGATCGGTTTGCGTTTTTACGTATACAATTTCAAAATTTTTAGAATGTCGAAACTAAAGTAATAATCAGACAATTAATCATCCCCTTTACGCGAGCAGATCAGAAGAAATATGGACCGTGATTTATAACTCCTATCGTTATTGAAAATTGATTTTTGGAACGTTGCATTACCCTTTGGAACAACTGAACTGAGCGTCATATTGTCAGTTCCCTGCATCATTTTTTTTTCGTTCTACCCTACCACTTTTTTATAAATGTTTTCCCCTATATGTCATAATTTTTTTTTTTTTGAAGGGGGCGTTTGATACGTAAATATGTTGCAACTGCATGCGTTTTCGTTAAGTTTTCTAACCTCCCAACTCTTTTGAAAAACATTAGGAGCATATTTCCTCCCCTCGAGCTGCTTTTAAGTGTAAAATAGGGGTGTAGAGGGTTTAGGTGTTATTGAAGTGGAAACATTTCGTGTATGTACCTTTGTTATCAAAGCATGAGGATATGTTTGCTGCATTCGTTATAACACAGCCTAGTGTAGAAGAGATTTTATTAATGATGTCTAAAATGTTATTGAAAATACGTCAGATTGTGTATAAACTCGGGTCCATTGGGTAAAATTAGTTAAATAACGGGCCCCTCTTCTGTTTTACAATAGATTTAAGTCTTTTAGTGATGTAGCTGTTATGATTTATATAAAGCGTAGGCCTACGTCTAGTCCAAATCTTCTGTGATGCGAAACGAAAATTATACGGGGCCATTTACCGGTATTATGGCAAGATCATGCAATGATTCCGGTTCGAATACTGCACGAAGCATGTGAAATTTTTTTATGTGGTTTCTTTTGACATTTTTTTCGTCCATCATCACGAGATCATCAGTCTCGTAAAGGTCGATAAGTTTTTGAGATAATTCGTAGTGGTTAACCCATCATTTAAGGTATGAAATACCTAATTAATAAACAGAAGCCTTCCCTCCTCCTCCTCCTCCCCCCCTTCACCCTTGTTCAGTGAACGCCCTGGCTCGATTTCGTCATGTTGAGCTGTGTGAAGAGTAACTCAACATTCTTCAAAGTCTGGATGATATTCAAAATATTTTGTAAGTTCGTACGAGTTGGGGGTTTTACAACAGTTACATTGTGATATTTTGGTAATGCGTGGGAACGCCCACAACTTGTACAGTTCGTCTGTGTGGAGGCAACAGTACGCAGAATTCATCACTTGGAAACTTTTCGAGCGGTAAGCACCTCCGAGAATACGCGGTGCCATAACCCAAAAGACCCCAACTAAAGTCCGTAATTCATTTTCATTTTCCCTCTCGCAGCACGACGGGCAACGTCCTCTGCTACTGGTTACGTTTTCAGAACTGCAGTTACCAATTTAGTTTTTTTTTTCCTTTGTAACTTAATATTCGTACGTCTTTCCAACAAATGTTGCGGTATAAACAGGAATACTCCGTTATTGGAAAGCACAAGACTGGACGGGGGCCCGAATGCCCTCCTGTAGTTACCGTGATTCAGTTCACATCCTCGACGTAAATTCGTACTTTAAACTTGGCGACAGCCGCGTACTACCCCTATCTTTCCGAACTCGCCATTCATACAAAGCTGCTGTTTCTTCCTTGATGTAACAACGCCTGTAGCTGACATGGCGCCTGAAGTAAACAGTGCAGTCGCCTGATGCTACCCGACGCTAATGTGTATTTAATACTACCAACTCTTTTCTCTCCGAACTTAGTATTGGAAATCACCACTTTTTTAAAATAACCTACATGTAGGCCGAAACATGTCGCAGAACTAAATATACAGACCTTTTGTCTATGTAGATGTTTTATTGGTTTTACCTGTCTTTTGTATGTGTTTCCTTACAGCTTTGTTCGTCTAAAGCATTACTGCATCTTACACGCCTACAACGTAGCCATGACATCCGGTGCAGTTCGTAAACATAAAGATAAGAAGGAGAAGAAGACGCACGAAAAGAAGTTTAAAAAGAAGAAGAAGCTCAACAAATCTGTTCATAGGGAGGTAAGCAGTATTTAGCCATGACGCTGTCTGTAAGAAACATCTGCGCATGCAACTCTATGTATTAAAATTAGTTCAAACTGTCGCATCGGATACGTACTCTGAAGAACAGCCTCGAATCCACCTCACTGTTTGCGTTCGCAAGATTGCGAAAAGCGACTGTTCGATTTGTCATGTCTGTCCGTCCGCCCGCCCGCATGGAACAACTCCGCTCCCGCTGGATGGATTTTCGTTAAATTTAATACTGAGAAAGTTGACTGAAATCCGTCGAGAAAGTCAGTTTGGCTCAAATCAGACAAAAATGACGGGAGCTTTACATGAAGAACTTCTTGCATTTATGACTACCTTGGATGCTGGCTTTACCATGGCTGGCGGCGGCAGTAATCGATAATCGACACTGATCGATAGTAATCGATACTAATCTTCCATATTTCTTCATTCGATTTACATGATGCATAATTATGGGAAATAAAAGCATGTAATCATAATATTTAATATTTATTGACTATGCCTGAGAATATTAAATTTGATTTGTAATTGATTACGAATATGCCTACAGATTGTGCTAAATACTGTTTTAAGTCAGCAGTTGACAGCTGTTCTGACTGGGTGAAGTTTTAAGGTTACGTATGACCGACAAATTTAACAAAATCAACGTAGACAGATAAACAATGAGGTATGCACAGAAGTATAATGATAAACCCTAATAATAGTGATAACATTTTATAATATGTGCGCAGCTGCGAACAGTTGCACAAGGTATGAACATAATGGATTCCGTGGTATGACTGTCTGAGAAGTGTCCAAGATGCAAATTCCGAACGCGTTGTTTTGTGTGTGTGTGTGTGTGTGTGTGTGTGTGTGTAGAGGCCTTGCTTTGGGCCGATCCCACAACCGAGGAGTCATGCCAGTTGTCGCAAGTGTTCATTCCGAATTGGAGTAGACAAACGGACGTAACCTCAGTCCTCAAGACGAATGAAATATAAAAGGACTTGGAGGCTACCCGGTTACATTCGATTACCCCCGCCCTTGCAGTTAGTGCTTGATGTGTGCTGTTTAGTATTAAATTTCATTAATAAGGTCTGCGTTCTTCTGGGATATTACGCAGCGTCGAGTGGTAATCCTTTACCGACGTTTCGGGACAACGTATCGGTCCCATCTTCAGGGGTCAAGAAGTACAAGAAGATGGGACCGATACGTTGTCCCGTAACTTCGGTAAAGGATTACCACTCGACGCTGCGTAATATTCCAGAAGAGCGCAGATCTCTTCAACATCGCCACTGTATACTTCTGAATTACTTCCAGAGTATAATCTGAGCCTTGTTATGTCCATCCTAAACGTTCTTCAATCGCAGGAACGAGTCCATCTACTAGTACATTATGTCCCTGACCACGGGAGTTGTCGCGAGATATCCCAGCGGATGCAGGCTTTATGTGCGATTACCTGCCATACTGAGGGATACAATAAAGGGACACTTTTAGTTGCAACTTCACTGTGGACCATGTCGAATTCCTTCCCAGTTCCTGTCGTCTTTCCCATTTATAATAATCGTCACATGCCACAAATGCGGTTCTGCCCTAAATGAAATCGCCTGTTACGCTCAAGTTATTACAGATTAATAAGACTTCAGTTAAACATTTTAAGATTCTGAAGAGCTGTGTGTGGGACCCTCAGAATATTGCAACCATGTGACGCCGTCTTCAAGGTAAAAGAGGGCTGGAACAGCAAATTTCTCGAAACGTCTTTAAGTTTCTGCCAGACTACACGGCGTCACATCCTGGAAGACTGTTCTTGAAATTACAGCTGCGTTTTTTTTTTGCATTTCGTTGTTTATATTGTGCAGTCGTATAGCTCAGTAAGCATAGTGACTAGGTTGCGGGTTGGACAAGTGAGAAATCGGGGAGCCATGAGATTTTTCTCCTTTCCACAGCGCCCTGACCCGGTTTTGGGGCCCACCCAGCCTTCGTCCGACGGATAGCGGGGTCTTTTCTTCCGGGGGCTAAGGTGTCAAGGGCGTAAAACTACCGTCCATCTGAATCCAATGCCGAGGTTAAGAATGTACGGAGTTGTACCTCTACTTTACATACGTCTTCACAACGTAGTGCTTAGTCAGGGACAGAGACTTTACCTTGTAGAATAAGTGATACTAGGTTACAATTTACTGTATTTACATGCGTCTGTATACCCTTTCTGTAGCTGAATGACTAGCGCGTTGATTTTTTTCGGGACAATACAGCTCGTTAGTACCAATAGGTTTCAGTTTCCTGGTACACTGGTGACGTTACGTGGGCTATTCAAGTACACAGTAAAACACGACTTGACTTCTTGTTCACCCTCTACCCCATCTGGAGCCCTCGACACACCATCAGGGATTATAAACTTTTATTACAGCAACAGAGGGGTTAATGAAGCCCTAAGCAGAAAGTAAAGGAAATAAATGACATTCACGAACGCCACCTCTACTCTGTTCTACATCTGTGCTTCTGACCATGCCCTTAGAATTATTACCTTGCTAGTATAAAGCGGGTTGAAATTTCAACGGGAAATTTTAACAAACCCCTTCTGTAGCTGTGATTTCCACAGACAGGACTTTGGTTGATCTTTGTGTATATTATAGCCCTAGAGGAATACTGTGAAATCGCAGTTTCACTGAACGTTCACACCATGAATCGGAAAAGTTCTTAAGAGAGCTTGATAGATTTTACTGGAAAAGTACGACGCTGCAATGCCGACCGAAACATAGTTACCTCTTGACTGCTTCATAACATTTTTTTGTCGGGAATCACTCCCATGTGGTGTATTATTAATTATACGAATAACCCGAGTGTGACTTACATACCATGCTTATTACGTAGTTGATTACTTATTTATTAACAACTTTATAATAGTTTAAATACTTTGTAGAAGTGATGCGCTTAGAAAGTATGAATGTATGAACAATTACGATCTTCAATCGACTACAGCATTCCGATTACGATACAGGATACGAAACTCAGTTTGCTATAAATATAAAACACCAGTTGTTAATCGCTTAAAATGCTTCCAATTTGTCAAAAACAATATTTAGTATATCAGTGAAATTCAGTTACTCAAATAAGATTCTGAAAAATAATTCGGAAGCACTCGAATACAATATTTAATCAACTATAACAGCCCGATTGAACAGGAAATAAAAAAGGATACAAAACTTTGTTTAATAATCAGTATAAAAGGACCAGTTCCCGAACGCATCAAAGGCTTCCAAATTCTTCTCATAAGTACTCAGTATTATAGTGAAGCTTGCTTGCTTGCTTACTAAAACACCGTTTGTCAATCGCACCAAATGCTTAAACCTTTGTATCATCAATATTTAGTATTTCACCGAAGCTTGCTTACTGAAATATCATTGCCAAAAATAATTCGGAAACAATGCAATAAAGTTTTTCCTTAATTACAGATGAGCGACACATATCGATACACTGTATCGACAGAAGTCTATCGTAACCATGGAAAATGGTGACTGACGTTGCTACTTTATATCGATATACCGCTGGTCTTAACACGTCTGTGGCGTCACTTAGAAACGAAGTTGTGTCTTAGTCATGGAAAACGGTGGCTGTGACGTCAGTTTGTTACTGTCACATAAACCAAGGGTATTATATGAATAGATTCCAAACGAAATTTAGTTATAGTCGGCCTTGGGTTGGTCGCACCTTTCACACATGTACCCAGTAATTTAAAACACAGCTCCTGTCGATGTGTGTGCTTGTCTGTGTAAAAGAGATATAAACCCCGTTGCAGTTTCAGCGGGAAAATTTGATAGTTCCGATCGTTATCTTTGATTTCCAAAGGTAACCCATCAGTTGTCTTACACACTATAACGTTTGAGGAATTCAATAAAGTCAGTTTCTGAATGTGCGCGCCATAACCCTGAAGAGTTTGAAAGACAGCGTGATAGAATGAACGGTTCTACCGCGTAGAGGTAACTTTTTATGGGCGAAGGTGGAAACTGCAATACCAACTCAAATATACATACCTCCCGCCGACTGCTTCATAGTGACAGCTTGTTTGAGGAACTAACTGCCACCTGTTGTGCGTGTCCGTAACTAGAAGAACGACTTGGTGCGTGGATCAGACAGAGCAGCACAGTTTCGACTCAGGCTCTTGCGAAAAGGGGAGTCAGATGAAACCCGTAAGTTGTTTACCAGCTAATTTATTGTAGGTAGGGTCGGTACGGTTTAGTCATTTTTCAACACTGTGCCTGTTGCGTTCAGTGCATGTCGTCCACCGCTTCACAGCTGTCTGGATTTCACATGGGAAAAATTCCTTTGACTGCATGCTTTGTCACTGCTGCTCCTGTTGCTTGTTTGTCAGATCGGGAAGTCTTTCCACCAGGAGCCTCATTGACTGGCCCAAAGGTGTGATAGTCACAATCAGCGATGTCAAGTGACTACGGCGGATATCCTTGATCGCCTCAGCTGTCACACGGCAGTATGTGGCGTAGCGTTGTTATGCTGTAAAAGACACTGGTACTGATCAGTCCACGACGTTTTGGGCTGATCGCCGGTCTCATATGATCCGTAAGTGGGTCACAATATGAGACACTGGTGACTGTGGGCGTGTCATGCTCTGCAAGTGAGCCCTAATGATCCCAGAATAGCGTCAGGATCAATTTTCCCGCAGATCACTGCTTGCGGAATTTTGGAAATTTGGTGAGTTGGAATGACGCCATTCTTTGTTTGCCCTCTCTGTTTGAGGCTTTCATCTCCAGTCACTACACGCATTAGGAACCATCACCGATTTCGTATCGTCGCAAAAGTTCCTTGCAGGCGTCTAGGCATATTTCCTTCAGTTCAGAAGTCACTTCTATAGACGCCCAGTTTGCGGACACTTTATGAAATTGCAGCACATCGTGGATGATACGATGTTGACCGCTGTCCAACATAGCGGCAACTTCTTTGACCTTAAGGCGACAGTTTTTTCCTCATTCCTTCAAACTCGGCAATTATTTGCAGTTTTACGACTTTGTGGACTTGGCTCAGTCAAGTGGTATCCGTGACACTAAGTACCCCATTATTAAACTTCGCACTCCATTCATACACCTGCTGAAGAGATAAGCACACTTTACCGTACAGCAACTGTATAGAGCAAATTTTTTTTTTTTTATATTAGATATACACCAACAAAATGCACAAATTAATAAAGGTGCAAATTAGCTCCTTATCATGATTTAACCTTACACGCGTTTCAGCTCTTTATGAGCCATCATCAGGGGTTTTTCTTATAAAAAGTGCTTTTCAAATGCTGAATCTGTTGATGACACTTGTAAAGTTATGCACTATTTTAGAGCATAAAAACACACGTTCATAAGTTAAAAACATGAGTCATAAATTATAGTTAAAATGATGATTTGTTAAAAAAATGATAGCTTGTTAAAAAACACTGTTCACTGCGTCTATTATATAAAGATGTGTTCGCACTTCTAGAAGTTATAGGAGATCATATATTGCACTGTGTTGGTTGTGATGGAATTTGATGCAGAACGGCGATAGGCAATGCGTGCTGTGTGAGTTCTTGTCATTTCGTTTATTACGTCGTAGTGTAGTCTTCCTGATGATGTGGTATAAATTAAGAGGAAGAAGAAATGGTTCTGGTGCTAGTATGGTGTGGGGTTGTGTCTTGAAGTATACCCGGTGAAAGTGAACTGTGTTATAAGTGCTTTAAGTGTTATAACACAGTTCACTTTCACCGGGTATACTTCAAGACACAACCCCACACCATACAAGCACCAGAACCACTTCTTCTTCCTCTTAATTTATACCACATCATCAGGAAGACTACACTACGACGTAATAAACGAAATGACAAGAACTCACACAGCACGCATTGCCTATCGCCGTTCTGCATCAAATTCCATCACAACCAACACAGTGCAATATACGATCTCCTATAACTTCTAGAAGTGCGAACACATCTTTATATAATAGACGCAGTGAACAGTGTTTTTTAACAAGTTATCATTTTTTTAACAAATCATCATTTTAACTATAATTTATGACCATGTTTTTAACTTATGAACGTGTGTTTTTATGCTCTAAAATAGTGCATAACTTTACAAGTGTCATCAACAGATTCAGCATTTGAAAAGCACTTTTTATAAGATAAACCCCTGATGATGGCTCATAAAGAGCTGAAACGCGTGTAGGGTTAAATCATGATAAGGAGCTAATTTGCACCTTTATTAATTTGTGCATTTTGTTGGTGTATATCTAAAATAATAAAAATGCACGGTGAGTTAAGACTAAAGATTGTATACAGCAAAGTATTGCAATGGGTTTATTACCTAGAGTAACCAAGAAATGGACGATAGAATGTTCCTCCTTTTTGCATGATTCCAAAAGAGCAGCCATCTTCGCACGCTGTGTCAAGGGTCTTGAAGCCCGCGTTGCTAGATCTGCCATACACAGAAATGCTTCTGACCCACTCTGTTGACTTGCTGTGCCTGCAGCTGCATACAGTAGGGTCTCGATCATCAGCACTTTTGAAGGTTTTCATCTGACTCATTGTTGTATGTACTATACAGATAGGAGAAAGTTTATAATTCTCTGTCTTGTCAGATGGCTTTAATCATCTGATGGCCTCGACATTACATACTTTAATCTGTAACAAACCCCCGTTGAAGTTTCAAGATTGTTTTCCACTAGTGTAATGTAGAAACAAAAGTATGAGCATTACTTTTCTTCTGTTAGGTGTTCAGTGGCTCCCAACCTCAGATTTTGGACCAAATTAGCATAATGAATGATCATCTGACTTCTGTATGTTTAACTAACCAACCAACCAACCAACCAACCAAGTACTTCTTGTCAAAAGGACAGACACTCAACCATACTGTAAATAACATGCTCTGCATGGAACACCGGTGTCATTTTTGACGTCACAAGCCCCGACCACTGTACCCTAAACTAAGCCAGTTGAAATCACTTGACATACACTGTGTTTCTTTAACATCCGTTTCAGTATAGTCTTTCCTTTTATGCTTAGTTCCCCCAAACAGTCTCTTCCCTTCTTTTACAGTTTTCAAGCTCTTATTTGCCCCTTCCATGCTACATGCCTAGCTCCTCTGATCCTTAATTTATCATCGTTTCAGCATTGAATTTGATGTAGACAGTGGTGTTCCATCTCTCCTTTTACATTATCACCTCTTAGACTTCACCGTCTGTCACAGTGTAACTTACATTTATGAAACTACCGTTTTTTAGAGTTTCTTTAAGTAAAAGCGAAAGCCTTTTATGGAGACCCTGTCTGTCTGTCTGTGACCCAGTATTGGTGATTAAACTGTTTATCGGGTTTTAATGAAATTCGGTGTATAACTTCTTGTCAAAAGTTTGTCGGTCAATCTTTAGTTTTGTGAAAATCAGCTTAAGGATGGTAATACTTTGCTTAAGGACATAATTGAAATTCCGCCCTCTTTTCCGTATTTCTTGGCCTGTTTGCTTTAAATTTGGTATAGGTCAGCACATATTGCCGTCAAGCAGTTGTGAGTTTCATGAAAATCAGTACAGCGAAAGCCATATTTTACTAAAGAGCATAACTGAAATTTTTTCCACGTTTTTTCTACATTTTTCAGCCGTCTTGGAAGCAGTTTGATACAGGAGATATTCACAAATACGTATTGACTGATGCTGAGTTCGTAACAATCAGCGCAGGAAAGGACATGCTTTTTGTATGGACGTAAATAAAATTACGTTTTTGTGTGTAATATGAAATGGTATGACATTTTGAAAGTAAAGAATGCCTTGGTAAAGCCTGTATCCTGTGTCACAAAGTACACCATTTGCAGTTTTGTTTAAAATCTGTTTCTTTGAACTTACCCCACTTTTACGTACTAGTGCATAAATACTGACAATCAATGAGATTTTATAAAATGGATATTTCGTTACACTTACTCATCATTTCTTAATGCAGTGTTTCGAACTTTATTTTTGCTATAGGAGGAAGGAATTAATGATGAAGAGGACAGCAGTGAAGGAAATGTGGATCTAAATGAAGAACTGCATCCGATTGGTTACTACATTAATGACAGGGAAGAGATGATTAATCAGATGTTTTCAGTTATCAAAGGCAATAAACTGAGAGCAATGCTTCCACCAATTCTAAAGGTAACAGCAGTCGTCTTAAATCTACGTACAAAGATAAATGTCCACAAAATGATAGGCACAATCAAAATTTGTGGACCCAAATTCCATGTGTGTGTGTATGTGTGTGTGTGTGTGTGTGGAAAATGGTAGAATTTGTACAAATTTGGCTGTGACCTAAATCTATTTATGCATTAGCACAGGCACGTTTTTGTATGGTTCATGTGAGATTCAAATTGACATTCCTTCCATGACATCAGAAAGAAACATGGGCTTTTGCTATTCCCATCACAACAGGGTGTAGTTCCTAACTCACATCTAAAGTAGTTGTGAAATGTGTCTTTAATTTTAATTATGTAGCAAATTTGAAAGTTACCTCATATATATGCATATACCCAACACATGTATATTTACGGTATGGTCCCAACAAGGAGGGCTACAGATGGTTGAGGCACTGTGCTACAAGACAGAAGGTCGCAGGTTTCATTCCCGATGGAGTCACTGAGATTTTTCATTGACTTAATCCTTCCAGCTGCACTATGGCCATGGAATAACAGAAATGAGTAACAGGGATATCCCCTGGGACGTAAAGGCGGCTAGTGCATAGGGCTGATAACCTACCACTTTCATGTGCCAATTGTCTGAAATTCTGGGAGCCTCAATCTCCTGGAGCCCTAAGGACCTGTCCAGGCCTGTAATGGGATAGCTTTACCCAACAAGGAAGTCAAATGTATGTCAGAAGTAGTAAAGCACAAAAATTTAATTTGTAGGTGGTTTATAATGTGCATCACAAATGCCATGTTGTGTTTTAAAAACACCTTAATTTTATGACAATTGTTAATGCACCAACTAAATTTTGTCACACTAAGATTGTAATAAATATGTTAAGAGTTGGATATAAGATATGGATGTGCATCACATTCATAGCTCTAAATACTTCATTGTGCACCGAATCTTCCACAGTATACACGGAATTTTAAATAATCTGATCATGTGCTTCCATAAACATGTTGCTTAGACTGTATTTCTTCTAGGATTCAACAATTGATGAATTAAAATCCCATTGCTTGGATGAATTACTTGGAATGTCATCAAAACGAATCCACAGTATTCTAGAAGGTAAGCAATTTTCTGTTGAAAGACTTTGCACTGCATGACCTCTAGGGGAAAGAAATGGTGGTGGTGGTGGTAGTAGTAGTAGTAGTAGTAGTGGTGGTGATTGTGGTGGTAGTGGTGGTGGTGGTGACTGCAAAGGATAAAATTTGTAAAGTGCCTCTAATCTGTATATTCTACCCATACGTATGTAGTGCATAACTTCATTAAACTTTATCTTCATAACACAGAAAGTAGTTTTCATGACTCTCATCATATGAAAATGTTTTTGAGTCATGTGTAAACTCTTGCATGAAATTTCTTTCTGCATTTTAATTTAAAAAGCTTTTATAATTTTGTAAAATAAGAGTAATGATATCCATGTCAGTTTCACAGACAGCATTGTAGGGTTTGTAATGAGGATTCCACCAATCTTAGATACAGTAAAACCCCCGATTTAATGTTCCCACATTTAGTGAAATCCCGGATTTATTGATGATTTTTTCATGTCCCAACAATAGCTCCATATAAACAAATAAACCTCCATTTAATGAAAACCTCGATTTAGTGAAATGTATTCTAATCCCCCAGAAATTCATTAAATAGGGGTTTTACTGTAAGTGGTTAATCCACTGGTGGTGAAATGAAGTGTTTGTGTTAATGACACGCAGTTATTCGTGCCATGGCAAATCAAACGTGCAGTTGTAGATGTGGCATGTTTGCACAAACAGATCACCAACAGCCACAGTCATCAGGCTCAACAAAATGAAGTACCAAACCAACCACATAAATACCAGCTGGCCAACCAATTACAAACACTTTAAACTCCAGTCATTCTTTCGGTTAATCATTCCTTAATTTGCTGAAGACCATGGCTGTTATTGTGCTTATGTGATTTTGTGCTCATTACAACAATTTCTCCCCTGCTGTTATGTATGACAGTTACCATATAAGCTCAAATATAAGAAGATTTTTTTTTCTTCCAGAAATATTCACACAGAAAAGTAGGGATTGCCTATAATTGAGACCTCATGGCATTTGCCAGTAACACATCAGGGACACGTTACTTCCTAGTAGTCTGTTAAAAGGATATATTGAATTATGTTCATATGGTACATAAGGTCATTTATATGTGCTGTGGATGTTTTGTAATGCGTGTACGGTGTTCTAATGTGTGTACTTGTATTTACTGTATGTATTTTGTTTTGTAATTGTGTATAGTTTTTTTTTTTTTTTGTATTGTTACTTTTATGTGTATTATATTTCCATTTGTATTGTGTGTACTAGTGTAAGGACTACTGCCACCGGGTGAAAACCCAATTGCAGTAAATAATAATAATTCAATTCAATTCAATTCTGGTTTATTAATGTGCCGAATCAACAGCCAGAAGGCCAATTACAGAAACAACACAACATACAAACATAAATAACAACGGACAATATACAAAACAAAAATAAAACAAACACAACCAAAACAAATAAATAAACAAACAATAACTTGCTTAGATAATTAATAAGAACACCTTAAAATAATGTAATAATTATTACATCTGACTAAGTGTAACAAATTCCCTTCTGAAAACATCCATATGATTACAAATAATAATAATAATAATAATATAGATGTTAGTTTTATATCTACATCTCTGAATCGTTATTAGTGTTTTTATTATATTTTGTAAATTTACTGAGTTTTTCTCTAAAATACCCCAATGGGAAAGTGGGATTCACCTTATATTCAGTGCTGCCGTATGTTTGGGCTTATATATTACATCCACAAGTCGTAGCATAACGGAGACTGCAGGCAGCCATTGAAGAACGTAGATGTCAAAATACTGTCTTAGAACACTGGCATTTGGTTGATGTCACACCGTTGTAACGATCCGTAGGTGTGGCCGTGTCGTGCAACTCCTGACACAGTCTGAGCTGCCATTGTGTTCTAAATTGTCACCTGCTTGAAGTTCTGTTGGCAGTGTGAGGCCATAATGAGATATCCTGTGCATGAAATCCGTCTAATCAAAAGCTGCACTTGTACGTAAATTGGCACACACATTCAAATCTAAAAGTAAACATTTTCTCAATTTCCAGTTTTAAAAAATCTGTTAGATGTTACATCTAGTGGATTATCATTTCAATTAACTTTTTTATTCACATATTCCAGGTCGGGAGTTGGAGACCTCCTCTGATTCCGATGAGGCAAACTCCAATCCAGAGAATGGTAAGTTTAGCATATCAGTATACATTTATGTGAAGCCTGTAATTTTTTTGTGATATGTCACTTGGTAGTGGTAATAACAAGATTTCAAATGGTGTACTCTATGTTATAATACACAGACCTTACCAAAGTGTTCTGTACTTTCAAGATGTTATACAGTTTCACGGTGCACGAGTAAATGTAATTTTGTTTACGCCCATAAGAAAAGTACGGCCTTCCCTGCGCCAAATTTCACGAAACTCACAAATGCACGGCAGTAATTATATGAACACCTCTTATACCGAATTTCGCTCAAATCAGACAGTAAATGTGGTAAGGACGGACATAAATTAATTTACGCCCGTATTTGAAGTTTGGTTTTCACTGTGCCGATTTTCACGAAACTCACATTCACTTCGTAGATTTTTGGAACATCTCCTGTAAAGATTTTTGTTACCAATTTGGCTGCGTAACTGTAGAAAATACCGGCAAAATTTCATTTACGCCGTTAAGTAAAATATTGCTTTCGCTGAGTCGATTTTCAGGAAACTAACTCCTCAGTGGCATTACGTACAGATCTCCTATACCAAATGTAACTGAAGTCGGTCAAGAAATACGGAAAGCAGGGTGGAGAATCATTTATACCCGTAAGTAAAGTACCGAGTATCACAACCGATTTCCACGACACCTACGCTTGCTCGACAACTTTTTGTAGAGAATTTATACCGAATTTCATGAAAATATGCACGGTTTAGTCGCTGGTATTGCGTCGCAGACGGACAGGCGTGTGGACGAGGTCATCTCATAGGTTTTTTTTTTTTTTTTTACTTTTACTTTGTGAAGAACGAGGTTTTGACAGTGGCGAAGATTTATAGTTTGATCTTCTGGATGATTACAACGTGTAGTCTGGTTGGTGGATACCAACATTTCAGAGCAACGTGCCGTCTGCATCTTCTGAATATGGTAACAATATGCTGTTCCGAAACGTTGGCCTAGTGATCCTAATTAGGAAGTTCAGTGGCTTGCGAGCGCACATCAAGTGTTGAAAGGCTGTGTGGTGTGTACAAAATGTGCTTTGAATTCAGCTTCCTGCCGCAATATTTCGGCTTTATCTGCCGACCTTTTTAGGCGCATTCGCAAAATTGCGAAAAGCGACTGTTAGCTTCGTCATGTCCGTCTGTCCGTCCACAAGGAACAACTAGACTCCCACTGGTCGAATTTTCATGAAATTTGAGTATTTTCGAAAATCTGTCGAGAAAATCCAGGTTTCATTAAAGTCTGACAGGAGTAACGGGTACCTGACATGAAGACCCATGTACATTTATGATAATATCTCTCAAAATTGTTCGTAGAATGGAAACATTTTTCAGACAAAAGTTGTAGATAAAATCAAAACACACATTTTATGTTCAATACATTTTTTTCCCGAAAGTCGTGCCGTTTATGAGATAATGTGTAAAAAATATGGTACAGCCAGATAGGCCACAGGGGACAATATGATACAGCGCATAGCTTTACATGCTGGATAACTAAGGCTACAGACACACACTCAGAATGTATAATACTTACTGCTCTTCCACGGCAACAGTGGTTACGCGAACGCGCCTCATTGTTACGTTATACTTATATTGCCTGTCTTGTTTATCCTCTCTGCGTTCCCTAGACACACACACACCATCTTCGATCAGTGGCAACGGTAACCATTTCCCTCTACAGTAAATGCAGTCTGAACAAGACATTAATTACACACTTCCACATACAGTACCTAACGTTTAGGTTCGCTAGAAACTTAAGCTTTACATTGCTTGAAATTATCCTGTAATGAATTAATGTTTTACAAAATGAGGCGTTGATCATACAAAACAACTTCTCAGAACGTGCCACTTCGGTTGCCATGGTTCTGAACAAAGTGCTGTAACTGGAATAAGTAGTATCATGTCAGACAAATCGTATTTTAGACGTTCTATGCTCATGCGACTAACATGAAGAAATCCTTACAGTTTGGACTCTGTGTTTCGGCCATGTCAGTTAATGCTGTGTAGGGAAACGGTCGCTGTTCCTTGTCTCAGCCATACGAACTACACAGTAAGCACACTGAGGATGCAACGTAGGAATCCATTTTAACGTTAAAGCTGGTGGTACATATAGTAACCAATAGGCTCTGAAGGGTTAATGTTCATGCCAGAACACTGACTGTACTGATGGTTTTGTGGTTTTCCTCTGTCGCTTCATATTTACCAACATGTCGGAGGAATGTGCTGTCTCGTTCTTCAGTTGCGACTTCGAACCTTAAGAAGGAGGAAGCGAGTTCCTCCGAAACGTCCGTGCTTTCAATTTCGACACAGTGCTGTATCTGTATGACTGCAGCCAGCATGAATTTTCACGATAATCGCAAGTCTCATGTACTTGATTCGGTATTGAGAAATGCACAAACGCGTCCGTACCCTGGTCCTGGATTTGAACCTGCGACTGGCTGAGCTGAGACTCAAAACGTACCATGCATTAACGGACTTTTCTACCTCGAGCATCAGTTAAGTACAGTCGAACACGGTTATAACGACATCGGTTTATGCGACACTTCGTATATTGCGTCAGATATTGTGTGGTACCAATAATTCTTTACAACCATAACATTATACTCCCCGGTCAGAACAACACTCGTTTATAACGACACAAAATATTCAGTCCCTTTCATGACGTTATAACCGAGTTCGATTGTATTAATAAGTGCATCATATTGATATTATCGAACGTTCACATTTCAGGATAGCTACGTGAGTTTCGGTATTGTATAATAAAGTCATTGTTTGTGAGGTCTGAATTGGATCATGTTTCAGGAGAAGGGCGAATAATGAAAAATGCGACGTCGCCTCTTTGTCACAAAGATTGGGATTTTAATTTATAGCCGAGTTATTCCTTAGGGGGAAATGGCAAACACCTACCTCGTCTTTCTCTGCGGAACTATTTTTCAAAATGCGAAAGGCAACTGATAAATGAAACTCATATATCTATGCCCAGAAGCTTTCAGACGGAATGGAATCATTATAAAGGTACAGTAACTTACATCCTTATTTACAGATACTTGGGTCTGTTTGATTTTTTAACGGCGCACACTTCTCGCCCATCTGAAACTTGTTCGTTCTCCACGTATTCAGGATGTAGCCAGTTTCTCAACCGGAGGTCCGCTGGTTGATTAGATTCTGCTCAGTGGGACATAAAGCTTATTTTCCTTTAGCCCCTTCCTCATCTGATTACTGCCGGCTTTAACGATGGGTAAATTATTGTTTTTGTAATAAATTATTTACCTTTACATTATGGAGGTTTTTACATTTAAATTATGTTTCATATGTGTAATTACTACACGTTTGAAGGTTGCCGCGAGTTGCGGTAATTTTCGGGAGGAGGAGGTTCATAGAATTAGTGAGATTTTGTAACGGTTCCGCAGTACAACGTACTCCGAGAAACTCCTATCTGTACTGTTTTTGACTGCGCGTAGTTAAAATTTGTTTAAATTGTTTACTTTGTGCCTCCTGTTGACATCTGGCATGGCACTTACGTGACCTTGAATGTCTCTTAATGTGTATCTCGATTTCATTTAGATGTGTAGAAATTAGCACTTTCCAAGATAAACACTCGGAGATCAGATTTCCTGTATTTCTTCAGTTCCTCGTTTGAGTTGCCGTTAGCATTTTGAAACTGAAATTCGATTAAATAATATGTGCTAATTCATTTCGTACGTCTAAGGCGTGGGTCTGCGGCCGCTCGCTTACTAGGATTGTGGGTTCGAATCCCACCGGGGGCATGGATGTCTGTCTCTTGTGAGTGTTGTGTGTTGTCAGGTAGAGGTCTCTGCGACGAGCTGGTCCCTCGTCCAGAGGAGTCCTATCGAGTGTGGTGTGTCTAAAAAGTGTGATCGTGAAGCCTCGAAAAAATGAGGCGGCCTAGGCCCCCAAGGGGCTGTCGAGCCATTGGGGAAAAAAAATTCATTTCGTACAGCAGAGAAAACAGACCGTCACCATTACAAAAACCACTATTATTGTTGTCTTGGGGAAACAATTGCCCTTTATTCTGAGAATCATTCGAAACATATACTGCCTACGCTGTAAGAAAATGCAGTTCTTTTAAATGTTAAAGCAGATTATACCATTAGAGGTTTAAGGAGGTCTGGTCTGTAATCCCTCAGTAAATACCATCGTACTTCGCAACATGTTTTTAATGAATGAGTGAAACTGTTTAAATGTTCTAAGTTCATTCGCTTCAAATCGTGTGTATGGATTTCCTCAAAAGGGCCTGCAATACCGAATGGCATGAACATTTGTCGTACTATGGTAGACTGTCATTTGTAGGAAATCCGTCTCAGCTTATTACTGATAGTACCTTGTTATTTCACCAACCCGAGCAGACACTCTTCCCTAACAATTTCCTTTTACATGAATCAATATGACAAGATTTATGTCTAGAGTCTGACAGCCTCCACAGATGGTGAATCAGCTAGTTTCTTGCTAAAACATTATTGTTACATATATGCTGTGGTCTCTTGAATTTGTATCTTTCTATAATACAGTGGATCGGCTGACTGTTATCGATGATGCTGGTCGATAAATTATGAAATGGAATGGCTTGTGTCTGTTTTTCAATCGGTGTGCCGCGATGCGAGTCTAATTCTACCGCGACATGCAGGACCGGCTCGAAGTTTTTTTTGCCGCCTAAGGCGCAGCTTAAGCCAGGCCCCCCCCCCCCCCCCCCCCCCCGTTCCAACAATCAACCTCTTCTCACGTATACAAAGAAAGTTCAGTAATTAATTTTTTAACGTTGGGTTTGCCGTACTGAAAAACACAACGTAGAACGGAGCATTTTTCCCCATAAGAATTAATTGAAATCGAACTAGGAAACAACGTTGATCCAAGCCCAGGCGACGTTAATCGAGTATATGGTCGCCAAAATTTGTCCACGTTAGAGCGAAACAACGTTGCGAATTTTTAAGCTTCCGCATCGGTCCAGTTGAGGTCTCCGTTCTTCTGGGATGTTGTGCCGTATCACAGGGTGATTGCTAACCGACGTTTCGAGACAGCATGGTGCTCTCATCTTCAAGGGTCATCGGGCACCAGTCACTCGGCGACGCGGCAACACATCCAACAAGAGCAGAGACCGAAACAGCGTTGTTTAAGACAACGTTACATGAGCAATGTCTACTTTTTTTTTTCCTGCTTCCTGAATTATTCTCCAAATTTTTCCGCCGTAGGCAACGGCCTATTTCGCCGTAGTGGGTTGAGCCAGCCCTATCGACGTGTTTGATTGAAATTACAGTAGAACCCGGTTATAACGACTTCGGTTTATACGACACCTCGCCTATAGAGTCAGATATTCTGTGGTACCAATTAATTCGTCACTGTTAACCATAACATTATACTCCTCGGTTATAACGGCACTCGTTTATAACGACACAAAATATTCAGTCCCTTTCATGACGTTATAACCGAGTTCGACTGTATTTCCGACACATCTAACAGTAGATGACACGGTCTGGCAATGTCAGTGAAATTTTGTTTAACCATATCTTGTAATGGAATGAGGCGGCCTAGGCCCCCAAGGGGCTGTCGAGTCATTAAAAAGAAAAATATGTATATCTTGTAATGTCTTCGGTTGCGATCTGTTAAGTTGTTACTGCCTTAATAGTTTTAGGCGTTCTTTAAGAATTAAAAAAGGAACGCTATATGGAGATCACGTCCGTCCTTCTGTAACATAGCATCAGCGACCAAATCGTCTGTCGGATTTTCATGAAGTTCGGTGTAGAAGTTCTTTACAAGAAGTCATCGAGCAAACGTGAGTTTCGTGAAAATCGGCTTATTGACAAACATACTTTACTTAGGGGCGTAAATAATTTGCGCCCGTACTTTTCATGTTTCTTGACCGATGGAATAAATTCGGCTCAGTAGGTGTCCATATCATGTCGTTGAGCACGTCTGAGTTCCGTGAAAATCGGGACAATGAAAGCCATACTTTACGTGGGGGTGTAAATAAATATCCATCCATGCAACCCCACATTTATTGTCTGATTTTGGTGAGATTCGCTGTAAGAGATCTGCACATGGTACTGTTGAGCATTTGTGAGTTTTCTTGCAAATCGGCGCGGTAGCCAAAACTATTCTTATGACCGTAAATTAAATTACATTTACGCATGTACCGTGACTGTGTATGACATTTTGAAAGTAAGAAACGCCTTCGTGAAGTCTCTGTACTACGTCAAGGAGGGGCTTATGAGACTACCGTACTGTTTATATGCGTGTCCCCATTTGAACGTTCGAACCGGGTAGCCCTTCTCGACAAAATTCAGTATGAATATTATGCCATTTGAGACCACCCCAACTCGGAGTTATTAATTTCCTACAATCTTTATTAACAACATGGCGGTAGCGCGAACTTGTGAGACAGGAGGGACACTAGTGCCACCATCATTAAGGTTCTGAAATTGTATATGCTGATATGTAAGGGTAATATTTTGCTGCAGTGTAAAATTGCAACATGGCGGCCGTCCCATAATGTTTTCGTTTTAGATTTGTTGGTGATAGGAAACTATTGGAGCCAGGCAAGTGAAATTTGTTACTGAGCTAGGTTATTAACATACCTGTGCGTCATGTAGAACATGCTGTTTAAGTTAACAATTATAAATGTGGAGACAGTATAAAACTTTAGAATTTCACATACACAGAACCTGTACTTGATTAATACGTTTGTCACAGAAATGTGATGATAATGATCAAGACGATTACGACGATGATGGTGGTGGTGTGGTGGTGTAATAGATCTGCTGTAATATAAATCTATACACAGGAAAGTGGGCTTTGATTTCTGCTAGGAACTCCTAGTTGATTTGTGTATTGTGTTTATTATTTTTGTAATTTATTATTCATTCTTGGGGCACGCGGTGGCGTAGTTGGTTGAGGCACTGCGCTACAAACCGGAACGTCGCAGGTTCGATTCCCGATGGAGTCACTGGAATTTTTCATTGACATAATCGTTTCGGTCGCACTATGGCCCTGGGGTCGACTCAGCCTCTAACATAAATGAGTACCAGGAATCTTTCTTGGGGGGTAAAGGCGGCCGGTGCGTAGGGCTGACAACCTTACCACCTTCATGTGCCGATTGTCTAAAAATTTCTGGGAGCCTCAACCTCCTGGGACCCTAAGGGTCTGCCAAGGCCTGTAATGGGATTGCTTTACCTTTTTTATTATTCATTCTTAAAATGTATTAATCTTTTCTATGCAATGCTCTGCATGTTTCAAAGCAAAACATACAGAAGCGTAAGACAAGAATAATGTGAACATAGTTTCTTTACGCACATTATACTTTGCAACTAAACATGATTTGTTGAGCCCTGAGATACTGATCTATGTTTTAGCATGCCACTTTGCAGAGAAGGTTGAGAAACAAAAGGTTGTGTCATTTGGTTAATTTAATAATGCAGCATTCTTCAGCCTGGAGAAATTGAGGAAAATTGAGAGTACTCTTAAATCTATGGTCTCAGGAAAAACAGAACTTAAATTAATAGTGATGGTACGAACCAAAATGGTTTCCTTGCTCTTTCAGCTGCTTACCTGGATGATTTTGCCATCTTAACAAAGTTGGCTGAAGTGGTAATGCTTCTGATCTGTATTTGGGAGATGCTGGGTTCGAATCTCGGCCAGGACACCGACTGTCCTGATGATTTGAATGGTTTTCCTCAGTCCATCCAAGCAAATGACTGTATAATACCTCAATTTAGGCCATAACCATTTCCTTCTGGATCCTTTACAATTCATTAGTCACAGGTCACCCCACCATTCAATGCTATGCAGTGTGAATTACTGACTAAGTTAGCCATAAATAAAGAAATGAAGTATTTTGAGCTGTATTTGTGTATAGATTAAGAATATATGTCCCTGTATGTCTAATTGTCAGATGTCCGCAAGTGAGAATTGATTACTGAGTCAGTTTGTTCCAGGTAACTACTGTGACACAGAATGTGAAGACTGAATGACAGTGTAGTAATACTTGCAGTTCTGTCATAGTCACCCACCACCCACTGTTATGTTTGCAGTATAGTTCAAACCACCGTGTTCTTACAAACGTAGAGTATAACAATGTTATGAGGATGGAGTTCAGAGAGGCAAACCATCTGAGAACCATGAACACCCTTCTGCCTCAGATAGGATTCGCACATGATGCAGCAGAATTACCGTATATTCTCAAATCTAATGCGCATCCGAATCTAATACGCACCCAGTTTTTGGCGACTTCTTAAACGAAAAAAAGTTAGTTCGCGATTCTAATCCGCACCTTTCCTTCAACCACCCCTTGCCCACGGGGCGACTGATTGAATAATATTGGATGTTACCAATGCGTTAAAATCCGACGCTACGCCTGTGGCCGATGAGTCATACCGATAGAGGCGGGGCCTTTCTCAACAGACGTGCGCAATCTCGTCTGAAGCCAGCTGAGCTTTAGTTGTTGAAACGTGGGAGGTGCTTGTTCCAATTTGTCGTGTACCGTAGTTATGGAAGATGGACACCTGAAATCTAAACGACTCTCATATACGGCGAAGTTCAAACGTGAAGTTATTCGGTGCGCAGAGGAGAATGGAAACCGCAAAGCCGCTGCAATTTTTGGAGTTAATGAAAGCAACGTTCGACTATGGCGGAAACACAAGGCAGCGATCAGCGGGTGTGACGCAGCTCCTTCAGAAGTGGTGCGGTGGGTGTCGGTGCATGGAAAGCCATCCCGGAGAGCATTATCGTCAGATCTTTCAAGAAGTGTTGCATAAGCAATGCTTTGGACGGAACCGAAGATGACATTGTATGGGAGGACGATGTTGAAGATAAAGATGATAGTGACTGGGTGGAGAGCACGGATAACGATTCAGTTATGAGTGATGACGGCGAGTCTGATGAATAATAAATTATAATAATAAATAATAAAATAATAGATTATTGTTTTGTATTGTTCTTACGGCACGTACAGCAGCTCAATCATTTTTCCAAAATCCAGCTCTAGACCGCGAATCTAATCCGCGCGCGAATCTAATACGCATCTGATTTTTTAGCCCTCTAAAACTGTAAAAAGGGTGCGCATTAGATTCGAGAATATACGGTAATTGAGCCAATGTATATTTAAGGGGAGGTTGTAACCTGTATCTTAGCATTGGTGTTAGTTTTATGAAATTTAGATGTGTGATTTTAAGCAACTTCAATCTATGTGTATGAAATTTGACACACATAGGTGAGTTTTCTTGTTAGTTATCACATCAGCTTTGTTGTAGAATTAAAAACTGGTCTCTGTTATGTCCTGTTTATTACTATATTGAATACTGTTTCTTCATATGTGCAAGATATAATTTACACATTGTGGCTTCTTCTTCTTTCCAGAAAATACTTTGCCGGCATCTCCTACAGACAATAGAGGGCAATGGTATGTGGTTCATGTAATTAACACAAGTATTTCCACTCTTTATCAGGAATATCATAAATACAAAACAAATTTATGACCTTTGTATGTCATCCTTAATATTTTTTCATATCATTTTCCTCCAGTCATATTTTAAATTACATTTTTTAAGAAATTCAAAGGGCAGCTTTGTTTACTAATTGTTAATTATGTTCATTCTTAGCATATACATTGGTTATTGTACGAGTAGATTCACCGATAATTGCTCCCAGACACTTGAATCTCTCAGGAATTAAGACTTTATTTAGTTGTAGAATGTGAATAATGAAAGGAAAAAATCATGCTTTATAATATGCTGTATAGCACAAACAGAACCACTGAGACTTCCACATCACAATTTCAAGCAGTGTAGACTACGTAAGGTAGTAAAATAGCTGATACAGTGATTGAATTTATGGAGTCTTGTGGACACAACTGAATAGGCAATTTCCCCACGTTTTCACCTGATGATGGAGACAGATCCAATTTTTCTGAAATGTTGTATTCTGTTCAAAATACAAAAATAATATGAAGAATAGAAACCTAGGAATACTGATTGTAACATATAATAATAAGAATACTTTAGAATTGAAGATGGAATTAGAAGGTACTCCTGATATACCTGAGACAATGGACAATGCATAACATAACATTCATATAAAATAAATGTAAATACATACAAATTTTGTGTGAAGAAATACTGTGAAAAGCTGTAATGGATTCAGAATAATTTTGGGCAATTAGACTGTGGTAAATGGATTGACAGAATGGTTCAAATTAGGATTGAGCTGCAGGATTCTTTTGTTTTGTTTATCAGCCTTCTGGGTTTGATAGTACTACTCATGCTGGTGTGGGTCAGTATACAGTCAGGTCAAGTGATTCATGTTCCCAAGCACCATACCACATTGGTGTAATGGACGAGTGGAGGTACAGCTCCGCTTATAATTAACCTTAGCACTGATGTGCGGTGTGGTTCACATTCTGGGCACAGAGCCACTGTTATCCCGTGGGTAAGCTGTTCAGTATGTCCCAGGTATGGTGGCAGAAGTAACAATCCTTGCCTCTACTAGGAATGAAACTCAGGTCCTGCAGACCATAGCCAGTCACGTAACTGATTAACCCAATTCCATGTACAGTTACTAAGTGATACAGTACGAGGTATCAGGCATTACAAGCAAGTCCGGAACTGGAGTACATATTAGTGTGACATGTGGGGATCTCATAGCAGCAGGTATGAAGTGTAGTGTCATGTGATATGTGATGCTGGGTTGGGTAGAGGAGCACTAACATTTTAGAAATAGGACAGGCAATGTATGTATAACGTAACATTGAGGTACATTTGCATAACCATTGTTGCAGTGGAAAAGCAGTAAGTATTAAATGTTACGATTGTGTCTGCATTCTTGCATCTTTTCTGTGCTGCATTGTATTGCCATCTGTGGCCTGTCTTTCTTTACCATATTTTTCCTCATTATCTCAGAAATGGTATGATTTTCGGGAAAAAGTCACGGCATATAAAATGTGTGTTTTCATTTTCTCAGCATCTTTTATCTGAAACATTTTTCATTCTAAGAAGAATTAAGCAAGATGTCGTAAATGCACATTGGTCTTTGTGTAAAGTACCCGCTATTCTTGTCAGATTTTAATCAAACTTGAATTTTCTCGACAGATTTTCGAAAAATACTCAAATATAAAAATTTCCTGAAAATTCATCTATTGGGAGCCAAGTTGTTCCATGCAGGCAGACAGACGGACAAAAATGACGAAGCTAATAGTCGCTTTTTGCAGTTTTGTGGATGCACCTTGAAACTTCTGCCTCCCTCTGCAACATAAAGTTGGAAACATCAGGTTTCTCCTGAACATTGACAACAATCTTGTAGTATTAGTGTATTTTTAAGGGCTTAAAATTTCTAGTGTAAGGGAATATTCTGTGGTTGAAATTTGAACATTATATACAGTATCATGTACTTCATATTACTCTGCAGGTCAAATGATGATGTAACAGGAAAACAAGCTAAAGACTTGGAAGAGTTGTACAAGGAGGACTGTATGGATAATGAAAGAAATGGGACGCTGAATGGACCAGTACCTGATGTGGACACTCTTGAGATTGGCATCACAAGAAAGGAGATGGGAGAACTGTTGAATTGTATGAAGCATAGTAATATATTTATTTCATTTTTCACTGGGTTGTTTATCACTTTTATAAAAACCATCAGAGTTTACACCAAATGCCATCTGTGTTAGTTAATGATAAAAAGGATGAATATTGTAATGCTACTATATCAAAAAGAGTTTCTAAGAATTTGGGTCTGTACAGAGGGCAGAATTGTGCATTTGTGTGTGCATACACAAATGCAGAGTGTATCTTTAATTAATTCCCCGAGCATAGGGAAATACAAGCTCCCGTAGGCAAGGTGAGTAAACTAAAAATGTCCTTATCTGCACTGAAACCTAATTTGCTTGCCCAGTTTGTGTGTTGTGTCTCGTACAGATCAGAATGCATGTGAGAAATGTTTACTGTTCATTTGCAATAGTTCTGCGAAGTATGTATCATGGGAAAAATGTAGTAGAAAGTTTTGTAAAAAAATATCCCTTGTCAACAGCATCATGTAAAAGAACAATATACAGAACACTGGAAAATTTTCGAATTACAGGTTCAGTTTTGGAAAAAGTAAAGTATGAGAATTTTTTTTTTCTCAGTTGAGGCATGGTTTATATTATGTAGTAATGTAAACAGCCAAAATAACAGATGTTGGTGTTATGAAAATCCTTGTGCAGTTCATGAAGTTTCCTTTACCTTTACCTGCAGTAATTGTGAGAAATCATGAGCCCCATGTTTCTTGAAGAAGAAAATTCTGACCATTAACTAACTCCATGGATCACAGTCCTTTTTGAAAAGCTAGTACATACAGTTCCTCAGCTAGTCAAATTCCCCACATTTTATGGAACCCAAAGGTTCATTGCTTTGTTCACAAGAGCCTGCCACTTGTCCCTGTCCTGAGCTAGATTAATCCAGTCCATGCCCTGTCAACTGATTTCTTTAAGATCCAGTAATACCGTATATTCTCGAATCTAATCCGCACCTTGTTTACAGTTTTAGAGGGCTAAAAAATAAGGTGCGGATTAGATTCGCGTGCGGATTAGATTCGCGGTCTAGAGCTGGATTTTGGAAAAATGATTGAGCTGCTGTACAATATAACAATAACGTAATTAACGTAATTAATAAACAACGTAAGAACAATACAATAATCTATTATTTTATTATTTATTATTATAATTTATTATTCATCAGACTCGCCGTCATCACTCATAACTGAATCGTTATCCGTGCTCTCCACCCAGTCACTGTCATCTTTATCTTCAACATCGTCCTCCCATACAATGTCATCGCTGCCTTGTGTTTCCGCCATAGTCGAACGTTGCTTTCATCAACTCAAAAAATTGCAGCGGCTTTGCGGTTTCCATTCTCCTCTGCGCACCGAATAACTTCACGTTTGAACTTTGCCGTATATGAGAGTCGTTTAGATTTCAGGCGTCCCTCTTCCATAACTACGGTACACGACAAATTGGAACAAGCACCTCCCACGTTTCAACAACTAAGGCTCAGCTGACTTCAGACGAGATTGCGCACGTCTGTTGAGAAAGGCCCCGCCTCTATCGGTATGACTCATCGGCCACAGGCGTAGCGTCGGATTTTAACGCATTGGTAACATCCAATATTATTCAATCAGTCGCCCCGTGGGCAAGGGGTAGTTGAAGGAAAGGTGCGGATTAGAATCGCGAACTAACTTTTTTTCGTTTAAGAAGTCGCCAAAAACTGGGTGCGGATTAGATTCGAGAATATACGGTATTACCCTCCCATCTACACTTAGGTCCTGGGGTCCTGACTTAACTGTAACCATATTCATTGTTTTTACTTCAAATATTTATTATTTCAAACACTACATTCAAGTGTAATTCTTGGACATTGTGTTTCTTCATTTCAGATGTGCCACTTACCAAACATTGTGAAAGGAAAAGGGCTTCATCAGCATGTGACACAGAACCTGCTGGTGTTGTAGCAAAGAAAAGCAAGAGCAAGGTAAACTATCAGAGACCAGCAAAAGAACCTGAAAAGCAAATTAAAGGTACAGCAAGAAAGAATGCAATCGGGCCTGAGGAAGTTGGTTCACCTTCAACAACAGGAAGTGCGAATGAAGAAGACTTGACAGCAAAAACAGATGAGAGTAAGGGCAAGACATTACTTGAAATTCTAGAACTTGAAATGAGAGCTCGTGCAATTCGAGCTCTGCTCAAACAGCAAACAGCAGGGGATGATGAAGATGGAGAAATTTGTGATGAGGAGTCAGATACCTCTCCATCAGAAGTAAATAAAAGTTCTAGTTTAAATACAGTGTGCAATGCTGTTGGGTCTGGGAAAGATAATGCGGTAGGATCTAAAAGCTTTGACACCAGCCCTAAACCTATCAGGCAGAAATTTGGATGTAAAGGAAAGGATAATGTGCCTAAAAATCAATCTACTGTTAACACTGATCATACAAATAACTTATGTTCCATTGCATCACTGAAAGTGTCTCTAGACATCAGTGCTATACCCCAGTTACCTTCTTCAGCTCAGAATGCTGAATTATTTTCTGCCACAAATGCAGACCCCACAGTTGGTATTAAGCACTCTGGATTAAATAGAGATGGCGACCAAGCAGCAAATGGAGATAGCTCACAAGGTAGTTTGTGCAGCAGTATTAAAATTGAAGTCATTCATGGTGACAGCAAGACACAAGATAGGAAAGCTGACCTTCCTTTGGAAATGAATATCATAGAGCAGAAACCAAAGTCATATGTGGCAGAGTGCAAAGAAATTGATGAAGCTGTCAACACAACATCTGATGAACCAGACAAGGAAGATGGAGAGCTGAGTAATGATGATGATGATAAATCTTATGAGAGTGTACTAGAAGTTCAACCAGAAGGGAGTTGTAATGATGTAATAATTTTGGATGATAGTGATGATGAGTTATTAGAGTTGAATACCAGTAGTAAAACTCAGAAGACTTCAGTTCAACAAACAGATGATGCACAAAAATTCTCAAATAAGAAGCTACCATTATATCATAATCACAGTAATGGCAGCTCTACAAGTACAGAAATTAGTGGAACTTTAATTAGTGCATCAAAGAGTGCATTCTTAAACGTCATAAGTCATCAGGCTCTTACGAAATTTCTGGTTGTAAAAAAGAAAATTTAGCACAGAATCAAAATGAAGAGTTCTTTGAAACTGAAATTAATGAACGTTATAAATCAGAAAATCAGTGCAAAAGAAGTGACACTACGGCAGAGTGTTCATGGGCAACACGATGGCTTCAAAGTAAAGATGTACAGAAAGTAGTGTCTACTAGTAAAATGTGTGCCAAAATCCGCAAAAGAATGAAGTCTGCACACAAAGTAAAGAAAGTGATTTCAGTAACAAATGACCCTGATGAAAGCTGCAAATCTTCTGTTGTTATAGTGGGGAGTGTTAATGAATATAACATGCTGGATAAGCCAAAATCTGGTGATGATGAAACTGCAGAAAGCACAAGTAGGGCAATGGAACAAAATAGTAGCTAAGAACATAAATGGTATGAGACACATACTGAAAGTCTTGCCCACTCTCATTTGGCATGACATTTTACTTACCATACTGTACATAAAAGGTAACAACAACAGTGGAGCAGGCAAAATGTACATGTGTAAAATAAGCAATACATTGTGTCTGGATTGTGGTGTCCACAGCATATTAATATGCTGCATGTAATTAAATGAGTCCAGTTTTTTTTTTAATTCCGTCAATAGAACAGAGTTTATTTACTGGAAATCACAAAATTTATATACTAGATAGTGGTTAACAGTCACTGGAAATTTTGCAAGGTAAGTACGTACGAGTCCCAAAATATTCCACAATTATGTTTCTGTAAAGGCTTGTCTAGATATCTGTTGTCAGTAGAGATCCCACTTTTTAAAAACCTAACACCAGGACACTAAATAACAGTGGGTAGAAGACAAATCTGTAGTAATAATAAATATATAGACTTTCCATCCAACACAACTATTCATTTATTGTAATACAGCTACCAAAACATGTAGCTTTATCACAATCAATGAATAGTTGTGTTGAATGGAAAGTCTATATATTTATCAAGACTGGTAATATAACATAATGAGATAGCAACCATTAAATCAAAAGTTTTAACCCATCACATAAGGAAAAAAGGAGAGTAATTTTTAACATTTCTACTACAAGATAACTCGGATACAGTGTTATGACATACAAATAAATAATAATAATAATAATAACAACAACAACAACACTTGGTTCAGTCACTGATTTTTCTTTACATATCTGTGACTCTTCCTTTACAGTCTCAGTCAAGACTCTGTAATCACTAATCTACACATATTCCCCTCCCTTTCCTAATCCTTCCTGTTAGTGGCTTCTTGATGGCTGTCCTACTCCTATTCATGTTTTCTACCACTGCAGGAAAGTCATGACGTTCATATGCCTTGTCAGAAACATTGACATGAAAAACCGCAGGACATTTGGCTTCCTGAACCAAATTTTGTGGGACACCAGGACAGAGCTTTTTTTAAAAAAAAAAAAAACCAGGACAAATGGGATCCCTAGTTGTGTAAGCTGCCTCTGTTTATGCCCAATTTATTCATTTGACTTCTATCTCCCCTTTCATGCCACTTCCATAGTGGAAGGGTGACTTGTTATTTTTCTACCAGTAGTTTCTTCCATTTAATGTGCTGCTGTTGCTTCATTTGTAACTGCTGTGTGATACTGACTCCAGTTATATGGTGTGTGTGTGTCCCCCACAGATACATCTCATAAAGCTATTGTGTTAAAGTACCCAGCTGGTTGGAAATTATGTAATGACATATTAAAGGTTTATTGCACACCATTTGGTTGTACGAATGCCAAGCTTAGCTGTTCCTTCCTTCCTTTCCTCCCTCCCTGCATGCCTCCCCCTTCCCTTTCCTTCATTTCTCCCTCCCTCCCATGACTTTTGGAATTATAATAGTCTACTTTAAGTTACCAAGCTGGAAGTTCTGATAAAAATTCTGCCTGAAATGAAAACTACATTGCGGCAGATCTGCAATATGCAAATTGATTATTGGTAAATCAGAAGCATGTTGATAGACTTCTTAAGATTTATATTAACTTCTTGAAAGCAATGTACAAACTGAAGGTTCTTCCAAACAATGGCAAATTTCTAAAGACTATTCTTCATAGAGCCTTCTGTGAGAACCTCAGATCTCATAATGTATATATTGTCCAACATATTTATATAACTATCTTCAATCGTGATTCAGATGTTCAGTGTACAGACAATAAATAGTTAACTAAGGGAAATTGCTGGCATCTCATAAATTCAGTCGAGTAAGTATTTTTTGTGTATGAATAAGTGTCAAGCTATCGGTGTGTTTGAGCACTATACAAGTACAGGGAAGACAAAGATTTCATGTTGTTCATTCTGTGCATTGATAATGACTAATTTATAATAATTCACCAACAAATGCACAATCTTCTATTTACACAGTTATATTAAAACATTAAAAGCTCCTACATGTTTCGAGTCCATACATCAAATGATGATGTATAAAACATTAAATAACCAATTTATAAGTTGTTAATTCCTGAAAGAGAACAAGAAGCAATATGCTGGGAATGAATTTGAGTTTCAAAATGGTTTTGTGGGATGTGGAGCTGATCCTTACTGTTCATGAAAAGTGCCAAAATATATCAGGAATGCAGTGTGTCAGCTCATCTCTTTTATTGATGGGACCAGCTCATTTGGCTGATTTGACATTCCTGGGACCACACAAACTGAAATGACACTCTCCCCAATTTTAACTGCCTGATGAATCATTCACTCTAGCTGTCTACAGTCTAGACCAGTGACCTTCGAACTCTTTAACATCTGTGGAACCATTGTGACTAAATCTTACTTTTTGCAGAATGCCTGCAAAGTAAACGTATACCATTTGGATTCAAATATAACTTTTTAAAATACACACGAACTTTTATTAAAAACATGAAATATTATGGACATTTATGAAAAATATTATTAGTGATGTACACTGAAAATAAATGCAGTACCAATTATGCAACAAAGACAGGAAAATAAAAATTGCCATTGCAAATTATCAAATTTACCCAAGCAGTTTCATTATAAAGCAAATGTGCTTGCAGCAGCACGTGTAAGTTCCCTGTGGAAGCCCAGGGCTCTGTGGAACACAGTTTGAATACACCTACCTGTTATTGACTATGATTACATCCAACTTTAATAAGAAATCTACTATAACATTTACAAAAAAAAAAGTGGCAAAAACAAGACCTGGTATTCTAGAACAACCATTGCTGCCACCATCAACAACACAACTGGGGTTCCAGGTAATCAAGAATTTCATGTTCTATAGCATCTGAAGGTTCGTTACAGTATTGACTACCACACACCACAGACATGAGGGGTAGGAGGTAGAGCTCCACTCATTCTCAACCTCAGCAGTAGGGAATAGTCAGCTTACCACTCCGACCGCCCAGGGTTGAGGGGGATCTTAAGCCACGTATTTCACCAGCTCCCCAAACCAACGCCTACATCTAGCTGTTGCACTGTGTATCAAATTACAGTGTTACGCGTTTATTGCCCACAAAAAGTGAACTGATAGAATATAAGCACATGTACTGCTCGAAATATTTTTAACATGTGCTACTCTTAACTGAAATAGCTAA
The DNA here is from genome assembly GCA_021186555.1 of Reticulitermes speratus. Classification (NCBI taxonomy): domain Eukaryota; kingdom Metazoa; phylum Arthropoda; class Insecta; order Blattodea; family Rhinotermitidae; genus Reticulitermes; species Reticulitermes speratus. The sequence goes on along the minus strand of JAJKFL010000003.1, from coordinate 11,135,137 downwards.
TCCAGTACAAAGTTAAAATCATTTGGCAATGATGAACATGCATCAATGCTAGGCAAGGAATTTAAATTTCCTGGCCATCAGATACCCGTGTGGCCAGCAAGAGAGCAGTATATAATGGTTGATCAGACTTTACTTGATTCATTCTTTCTGGGTTGGTGACGCTGCTTAAATATCAAACTCTCTTTATTCAATCCATATATTATTCTGTAAAATGCGAAACTTGTGGTTCTTACGGCGGTCACTATACTGACCACAACAACGAGAAGAACTATGCCCATTGGGTATTCGGCCGCATGTACGTTTGTACTTATTTTCGCGAAACCTGTAAGCAAGGAGTACAGACACTACAAAGCACCTCTACTCCATGCTACGAAGTCCAACCTCATAGTGAATCACAAGTTTCCCCAAAATGTCTGTGCACATCTACGAAGCCACACAGCATTCATCTTCAACTCTGTAATATTCCCTTTCACTGTTGCATTAACCCTATACATTTCAACATGCCTATACCACCTTTGCAAGGAAAAATTGCAAACTGTGTAGACAACGCAATTTTATTTTGTGTTCGCTGCTGAGAAACGCTTTTATCCACGGATCATCTATTTGTGCGTAGACACAGAACAAAAACCAAGGTTTGTACTTCCCGTTCGGTTGTACGCATGGCATGGCTATTCTTTGTGTCATCTGTGATTGTGGAGCGTTGGCTAGTGATGTAAGGCTTTTATCCGTGGTTCGACTGGCTTACCGCAAGGAAATATGTTACAGACATGGCGGCTCCCATACTCAAGTGGAAGCGAGTGACAAATCCGACTGGACCACAGCCAAGACCTCGACATGGACATCGTGCTGTTGCAATTAAAGATTTAATGGTCGTGTTTGGTGGCGGAAATGAAGGCATCGTTGATGAACTCCATGTATATAATACAGGTAAATGGAATTTTGTTTTATTTAGCAGTGTTTGGCTTCTAAAGATGGCGACATCTGTTGTCACTGTATATATTCATGGAAAACATTGTCATTGTATGTCGTACAACGGAATTGGATTACTCGGATACGTTAAATAAAATTTCACTTATTTTGGACTCTTTAAAACAATACGTCTAAGTAATATTTCACCCATTTCAGTCTTCGTGATTTGGCGGTTTATTGGCGTTATCCAATATGGCAGCCTCCAAGTACGAAACATGATCTATTTTATGATAGGTTATTTTGTTGCATTTGAGTGATATTTGGTTATGTCTTGACTTTTTTTGTAACGTAGTTTGAACGCATTAAAATACAAAGGATTTGGATTACAGTGATTAATAGCGGGCATTGTTGTGTGCAATGTTTCTGTATTCTGTTATCAGTATCGGCGCTTTGACATTCGTGTGGTTGGTATACATCCGGGACAGGAGCCGCCATGATCCTTCCTTGCCGTTGCCATCGGCTAGAGTGCGTAGGAGTGGATGTAAACACTAACAACGATGTTTTTCTCCTGTGTTATTGAATAGTTAAATGTGTTATAGATTCTAGTGATTGATTTATGGCTTTCAGTAAATATTATTTCTATTGAGTGTCGAGTATGTTCTAATTGTCGGGGAAGTAACATGAATTACGAGTGTGAGAATTCGTGTGAAACTGCCATTTATATTCCGCAAACTTGTTTTACGTGTAGAAGTTATTTGACCAGATGTGGCCTGTGTGAGTGGAATTATTACAGACGAGCGTTATGTCTGGGAAGAACGTACGTCGCTTGAACTATTGTAGGGTTAGGCGTTAGGTTTGTAGACAATTATAGGTATACTTACATTAATGTGTGTATTTGACTCAAAGATTTCCGTAGTAATAACATCTTGTTTTAAAAACTGGCAAGCGTTGTGTGCGGGGCTGTTACAAGTGAATTCTGTTACATGACTTGGTATGCTAGGATTATGAATTATTCCATGTCACTGTATTTGGGTTTGGCAGAGAAAGTTAAACCCATACCTAAATATGAGTAAGAAACCGGTACACAAAAATTTGATTAACCAGGCTGTAACGTGACTGACTTCTCAGAAAAATAATGGGCGTGATTACATATTTTTTAACTAACCTGTGCTGGTTACATTTTATACTTTTCATAGTACATTTTTGTAGAAACAGACAATGTAAAGTGACTGCAGAATGAAGCATGTATGTGACAACTGTTAGTTTGGCATTGCATTCAAGAATGAGCAGAAGAGGCATTAGTAACTGGCTACTGTACTGTATAGTTTTACCATTATTGGTGATGGTTTGAACATTAATTGTTAATGGGATTTGTCAAATTATATGTTGCATTTGGAGAATAGGTTGATTATATCTCTAGTTTGCTTTCAGAAACAGAAAACTTTTTCTTATTTAAAAAATTTAGCATGGTGTCAAAAGTTAATTTACTTGGAACAAAAGGTAATAAATAACCTGTAATATTTCATGATGCCATTATAGGAGTTCTGGGTCATAACATGACTTGATAATATTTATCAGAATACTTTTCATACAGCATGCTGTGGAACTCATTGTGTAACATCTGATAGTAAGGACACAGAGAGTTGCATTTTCTTTACAGAGGTGTTCTTTAAGTATTGTGTAATATGTGCAAGAATTAAGGTTGCTGTATAAATAAAGGACTCCTGTACTTAGCTGCTTATCTTACAAACTTCAGAGATATGAAGAAACCACTGTTCCACTGCCTGTTACATGGAGGCATAACCCGGAGGCATGGGCGTCTCAGGCTACTGTCAAAGATTAATTTCACCATCGCTTTGCATTTGAGGTTGAAAATCCTGTGAAATGAAGAACTCCCCTTTCAGGATCCTTGTGATAATAGATAATGATTCTGATCATCCATTGTTCGTTGGTAATTACCATGCAGCATCGAGATGGTGTACTTGCCTCCCATTACCCCTACTCACCTGGAACCTGTGGCATAATGGGTCATAAATGCTTGTGAGATACTACCCTTGGAGAATTTTCAGAGAGAGTGTGAAATCTACAGAAGGAGAGAGGGGAGTGATGCTGAGACAATTCTGGAGGGACCATAACATTTACAAGGCAGTTAAGAACATTGATGCTTCCTGGCTTTAGATCACAACTTCCAGTATGAATCATGTGTGTAAATGCAGCTCAGCTGTCAGTTTGTCCATGACTTTTGAGGAGACTGCAGATTTAGTGATCAGCATCCCAGTGAATATGGGCAGAGAACTGTGCTTGGATCTGGAGGAGAAAGATTTCGAGGACTTGCTGTAATGCCACAGCCAGGAGTTGACCAGTAAGGATTTGATGGAGCTGGGGGTCACACAGGGCAGAAATTGAGGTCACTGAGGAGGAACAGGAGGCTGAGCAACCCAAAAGGTTGAACACCAAGCAGCTGGCTGAGGGTTTGAATGTGACGGAGAAGGAGCTGGCTTGCTTTCAATATGAGGACCCAAACGCAAAAATGTGTATTAAGGTGCAAGGTTTCAGGCTTGCATTCAGGCACTTCTCTGGGATGTTGCTCAACATAGGTTGGTAGTAGGCTACTGATGTTTTGGAGCAATGTATTGGTTCCATTTTCAAGGGTCAAGCTTTAAGATGGAACCGATACATTGTCCTGAAATGTATGAGGGTGTCTGCAGATGTTCACAATTCTGCTGCCTGGTACAAGTTGATAAGAAGAAAGGAAGATAGCAATGGTGCAGACATCTCATTCTAAGCGTTTTGAGAGAGTAGACAAGAAACATGAGCACCAAAAGGAATTGACATGTGCATCTGCAAAACATATGCATCTACAGGAGGGTATATAACTTGCAAAGTCATTTCCCTTGCATAAAGCTATAGCCTAATGGTATGTGGTAGTGTTGTGGAAGACATACTATACTTTCCATGTACTGTAGATTCATTTTTTCTTCTTTCATTTATTATGTACTTGTTCATAAGTCCAAGAATGCCTGTGTAGTGATAGTCTGTACAGTGTTTTTTTAAGTTCTGTTTGTTATTGTTTTATGTGATCATGGTTTGTAGAATGTACCTTCAGCTGTGTAGATGTGGCAACAACAGAGAATTGGTCCGTGTTTTAGTAGCTGTGGCTGTGGCTGTAGCACATGTAACTAATACAGTTTATTGATATAGCTGACAAGATAACGAAATAAAATGATTTTACTTGTGGATTTTTTTGAGCCTTTTCAATTTTTAGCAGTTGCTCCTTAATAGTTGCTAGTCAGACCCATGTTATTACATTATTTTTCCTTAATATAACCCATTTAATAACCTCCTGAAGTTTGGTAGACACCCAGCATACAGGTGTTCCAGGACAAGTTAGCTAACTTCAGAATCATGTTTTAGTGGTCAATTTACAGCAAAGAAAATTCATAAATCATAAATAATCCAGTACGATTATTGGTTTGAGTTGAAACCGTGATCAAGTTGAGTGTGTATCTTATTAAAAACTAACAGTTTGCATATATAAAAAATATATGTAAGAAACATACAAACATCACTCCTACGTGTTTTGGCAGTCGACCACCATCTTCAAGGAACAACACCTTAACCACTGAAACATGTAGGAGTGAAGTTTGTGTATTTCTTATATATATATATTATATGTGCAAATTGTTAGTTTTTAAAATTAAGAAGCATATTATATTGCATGGAATAAACAATATCGAAATATTGAGTTTGGATGTTGCAAGCTGTAACCTTGATCAAGTTCAGTGACAGTTTAGTGAGTTGCCAGCACTGTGGCCATTCATTTTGGTCTGTGTGGAAGTCTCAACTGGCGTGCTTGTGTTTTGTTGCACAGAAGTGTTCACCAGAATGTCTCGTAACATTTACAAATGATGAATATGCAGACATGCATTTTGTATTCAGTTTTGGCAGTAGAAATTGTAGGACTGCTACAGTGAAATACCAGCAAATATATTCAGGTCACAGCATTCCATGTCAAATTATGTACATAGAATTTAATATTATACATTTCTGTTCAACTGTCTTACACACACAATATATTCCCAACCAATTGTATAATTGGTTTTACTGCTCCTACATGTTTCGGCTGCAAACGTCATCCAAAACATGACTTCAACACTTGCAGATCCCTGAAGATGGCTGTGGTTTGCAACCAAAAGATGTAGGAGCAGTAGAGCCAATTGTGCAATTAGTCGGGAATAAACTTGTGTGTACGTACATAGAGTTTTGAAAAAGAGACTGGTTGGTGCAAGGCACAACATGTTTACACATCATTCTCATACTGTTGGATACCATGACAACTTGTTGCTGCTGACAGCAGTGGATATAAGATGGTGCAATGTATTTGTATTTATTTATTTAATAATACACTTATAATTCTGACTCTATTAGCCTTGAATGGCAGGATGATTGGTGAAGAATGAATTGGAACATGAGGCAAGAGTGGGCATGAACCAATTTGAGCTAATATTCGGGTATTTTTTCTGGGTAGCTGATTCTCAGGCTGGAATTTTAACCCAGTACCTCCCATATGTGAAGCAAGGGTGCTATCTGTTCTACTGTGACATTCTGTGACTATCTGTTTGATGCTTGTAGAAACGGACACTGACAGCAGTGGGTATGGTATTAGTAGATGCTTGTGTGCTGTGGCACCTGATGCTAAAGAGTTGAACACAGTGTTTAAATGATCAAATACTTTTCAGGTCACATTGCAGTGACAGCTGGTGGTAACATGGACAGGTACAATTGAGTACTAATTTGAACGAAGTGGTGCTCAGTATGTTGCATACTGTGACAACTGGACATTAATGGCAGCTCTTTACAGTTTGGCAGAAAGTGTCCATGGGTTGTGTAGCATTTCTGTGTGGAGACTTAATGGCATTTCAAAGCGACATGCTACCTCCATCTTTATGGTCTACTAATCCGGATCTTCTTCGACTGTTGTACCCTGTAGTTGGATGCGGCAAGCTGAAATATCAGTAACTATTTACCAGTCAACACATCATCTTAATTTTACAAGACTTGAATCTTGCTTAATACTACTGTGAGACAATTAATTTCTGATGGGCAGTGGATACAGCAGTTGCAAAATGTGAACAGTTGAATCCTTGATAGGCTGCATTTAATGACAGCCAGCATCACAAACAGTGTTGGATGCAAATGGCACAGAGTTTGAACAGGTGCACAGTGGGTTGTGTATCACAGCAGCCACCTGCTGGTGGCATGAAGTGAGATCCAGTGTGGTGTGATCAGCTGTTGTTGGGTTGAACCCCTGGCTCACACCATCCCAAGATGGAGAGATGTGAGCTGGAAATTCGGCAACTGGCCCTGTGTGTATGTGTGTGTGTGTGTGTGTATGGTGTTTCATGAGGCGTGGACATCACTGTAGGAGTGATTTACTAGGTCTTCATCATCAAAAACTTTTTATCAATGGGGGTCCTATTCTCAACAGTTATTTTGCAATGAATGTTTTTGAATTCTTGTAAATGCACTCCAGTGAACCACGCTTACAGCTCATGGAGTGGCATTGTACACTACACAACCTGGAACAGCTGGCAGGTGATGTAAACAAATTTCGGGCTAATCTCTGCACTTTCACGTGCACTGTTCATCACAGAGCGGCAAGGTGCATTTGCAGCAGAGCATGGAATCTTTGAAAACCAGCTTTAAACACAGGTCAGTGTAAATTAAAGGCAGTTCCTTCGATGAAGTGAATTTATACTTTCGATTTATCAGGTAATGTGTTATTATTTTATTCCATATCTTTTCAAAAATCCTTGCCTTTTATTGTAAGATTCAAGTGGTCATAACTGCATAACCATTCAAAGTTGGACACATGTATATATGAACTTTTTGATCACAAAGACGTAAAAATAATTTCCTACAATTATGTCCACAACTCGTGAAACACTGTGTGTTGCGTGTGCGCATCGCGCGCGTGTGTGTGCATTAGAAGAACGTACAGCTAAGGCATTTGGTTAGTTTACGTCTTCTTTTGTTAATCAAAACTAACTGAAAGTATACTCTTTTGAGTTTGAAGCTGCAGGGAAAGTGCATGTTCAATTCTTGTAGATAGGTTTCTTTAAGGAAGACTTACGTGCCTAGAAGAATATGGTGGGAGATCATTACCCTTCCTTCAGTCAGCAGTTTAAACTCTTCCCATGCTGTTGGGACATGTAGAATGTGAGGTAGTTTGTCAGTAGCATGGGAAAATATTTTCTTTCACCAAGAATTTGCTTTCCCATGGCATAAGTGAAGAGCCAATTAGAAAATTATATTAACAATTCTGAGAGCCATGAGCGCTTCTTGACAGTTGCTATAAACGGCAAAGCTGAACTGGGTGCAGGCCTTGCTCTCTGCTTTACTGTAGTTTAGTCTGCTCTGTTCTGGCTAACGCATTTATGTGTGTGTGCATTTGGGTGCTATTCTGAGGTACATCATCACAGCAGAATTAATGATCTGCGTGTATTCACCAAATTTCTCACTGTGTGCCAGCAACCACGAGGCAGATATTAAGGGCTGTAGTGGAAGATCCTGATCCTAAAACACACGAACAACCATATGGTACTAAAATTCTTACAGTGCTGCCATTCAAACAGTAATTGTACTGTTGTTCTTGTGAAAGGTAAATAACCAGATTTATTGTGGCGTTTCTGTTACGTATTTTGTCATCATTGACATACTGTGACTGGGAAGCTGAGTGCCAATGTTGAACAGGATTCTTTTTCTGCATATTCCTTGAGGTTTGACCACGCAACCCAGAGCTGTTATCTTGACTGTATTTAGATATGCAATTACCCCTACTTATGACATACAAGCAGGAGAATTCAAGCTAGCACCCAGCCAGAGAGAACATTGTCCCACCGACGACATAGCAGAGGTGAGTGGATCGGTGCAGTGGATTTCAGCATCAAAGATCAGTCACTTATAAGATGTTCTGCATTACTCACATATCAGAGATATGTGGGAGCTCATTAGCTATATATTGACCCTCAAGAAACCCTGTGACTCAGAAAGTAGTATTGTAAAGTACACTTATTGGATTTCATAGATGCAAATCAGAGCAACTAACTAAAACATGTTTAAACAATGCTTAAAGAGCATACAGGCAGATGTTACATTTTTTTAGAATGGGCTGAAGAAGGGAGATGCTTTGTCACTGTTGTTTTTCAGTTTTTGATAACTGCACCATTGGAAGTGCCCAAGAAATTTATGAGGAATTAGAATTGAGTTTATGTTGGTCGTAAGACTGAAGGAGTAACAGAAAAGTGAAGTAAACACCTTCATAATTTTTTATTGAGGTTTTTATGATATTCTTTGTTCTCCAGGGTAAACACTGAGATATTACCTTCAAAGAGGCCATCACCACATTTTTCCACATCCTTTCCATTTCGTTGTTCGTGGACAAAAGGTATTATGTAACTCATGAATCAGTCTCTTACATTAACCCTTGGAGGATGAAATTAAGTGCCCATTGTAGTCTGAAAAAGACCCATGATCATGTTCCTTGGGCAACTTTGGTGGATGTTCAGTTTTCACAGCATTGCACTGTGTTGGGACCAAATTCTACTTCGGCGCCACAGTTTAATTGCTTGCAGTAGTGTTCATGGCTGTCCTTATGAAATGATCAGAAGTGATTGAGGCTGCCCTAGAAGGTGTTAACTGGACATCTAGGTAGAGTAATTTCTACTTTGAGGGGTATTTGAGAAGTCTGTTATATCATAATAGACTTGAATTTATCTGAGCACAATTACCATGATTCCCTGTTGAGGGGTGTGGTCAGTGGTGTCATCATCAGTTGGAAAATGAAGCTGAAGCTGAGACCATCTTGTTGATGATGTCTGGATTCCATTTTGCATGACCAAAGTATCTTGTTGCTCTCTAGAAAAAAAATCTTAGTGATACGTCCACCGAATAAGGATGGTATGCCAGCACATTCTTAACGCCAGGCTCGATCATTACAATGGTGATGGAGTGCTGCATTGTTTGGGAGAAAAATGACAATACATTTTAGTAATTCTTATGTCAGACATGTCATGTTACACCTTATCAGATAATACCACTGTAGCATTTACCATAAATAGTAATATAAGGTGGCTCAGAATAGTTGATGGGTAAAGAGTATGGCATGCATTACTTTTGTAGTGTTCTGTACATTATACCTTTTTCCATGGTGAGATGGGATACCATAAACCTGATCTTACTGCTTCAGCTTGAAATAAACATTCATAACTTGCCCATCAGTTTGCCAGCATTGATGGATATCATTGTGAGCATGAACTACTGAATATCAGAGAATCAGATGTGGAATCCACTTTAGACAGGTTTGCTCTCAGAGGTATTTGGTGAGGATGCTAAACACATTGGCTGGTGAGATTTCCACTTCTGAATTTGCCAAACAGAGTAATCACACAACAGAGCTTAGCAAGGCACCAGAATCCTGGCAGTTGTTTTTTTCTTCTTTCTTTTTTCTTCCTTTTTCCTTCTCTCTTTTTTGCTTGAAGGAAATGTTTAATGCTTCAAAACAGGCCACAATTGCACATTGCTCATGATACATCATCTGATCGTACTTGAGTCATTGCTGCAGGTCGTAGGTGATGCAGTATTCTAATTTAAACCAAATCTGAATACTGTGACAGTTGATGGGCTCCATATGTGGTTTTGCAGAGTTTGTGTGGTTTTGTGTAACTGGCCAGTCCATGCGGGATTTACGCTGAAGAGTCTTAGGTCATCAGCTATCCTAACGTGTTTTCCATGGTTTTCCCCAGTCCATCCAGCTAAGTGTGAGGATAGAATGTTGATTAGGTTAAGGCTACAGTTGCCTTCTATCAAATCCATTCCATTTCATCATTCACCAATGATCCTGTCATATATGCCATATAGTCTGAGATACAGCATTGTAAATTAAACCAGAGTGTGAAAGGATTTCACATTTGGACTGATGTATTTCAATGGGTTGAATTAGGTATGTAAAATATTAAACCTGTAACAATTCTTTAATCTAAATTACAGCAAATCTTTACTAATTTTGGGGCGCTGAGCATGAATATGACAATTAAAATTGTTAATTGGCTCTACTTTCAAAGACCTGGGATGGGCCCCAATTCCTACACTTTACACTGCTTTTGGCGTTGAGCAGCTTAGAGCAACGATCTGGCAATTCTTAACGTGAAGAGAATGATGCAGTCAGCATCCAGGCATTCCACCAGCCTACCTGCTGTTCATCAGAAGGGTGAAGCAGTGCAGCGGGGCAAAGTGGATGATGAAATCAGCTCCCAGGTATTGCCACTCCCAACATTTTGCATTTCAGTTTCTTCCAGGGAGTTGCATTGTACACATCCGTGTTTCTCATTTCAAAAAGTTGTCTTTTGCAGCATGAAGTGTTTATAAATGCCTTAAAAGTTTTATACGGCCATTTCTTGGCCGAACCTCAATAAGGATGCAGCGAAAGTGTGTGAACAGTGCAGATAATTGTATTTGTGGGGAGGTGACGTTTTCATCACATAAGCTTGCCATAGCCCCAATCATCAGGAAAGCCTACCATCTTTACTTTGGATCCCAGATTGGGGACCAGGACAAGAGCTGGGCCCCGCACATATGCTGCAGAACTTGTGCAGCAAACCTTTGAAAGTGGTTGAGCCGCAAAAGGCGATCAATGCCTTTTGCCATATCCATGGTGTGGAGAGAGCAGATGAATTATATCAGTGACTGTTACTTCTACATGGTGCCTTCCCTCCGGCAAGGTTTTTCAAAGAAGAAAAAGTGAACCTTACGCTATCTGAATATACCATCTGCTACACAGCCGGTACCCTATGGTGAAGGACTTCCCATTTCCGGAACCTCCAGAAATCGTTACACTGGAGTCGGAAAAAGAAGAGGGTGACGAAATTTGTGATATATCTGAGCCGTAAACGTCAAAAGATCATGAGTTCGCACACAACATGATGTCTGCTGAACCACACAGAATCGCACAGAATGAATTAAACGATCTTGTCACGAGATCTGGAACTTCCGAAGGGTAAAGAAGAACTGTTGGCGTCGAGACTACAACAGTGGAATCTCCTCGATGGTGATGTGAAAGTGTGTGCTTTCCGTTCCCGCCAAAAACGTCTGGCTCAATCCTTTAAGAAGGAAGGTAACCTTGTCGCCAGCAACGATGTTGATGGTCTGATGACAGCCCTGAATATTAATCAAGCCTGAGGAATGGAGACTGTTTATAGACTCATCGAAGTCAAGTCTGTAACCTGTTCTGCTCCATAATGGCAACGTGTTGCCTTCAATTCCAGTTGGATATGCAGTCAATATGAAGGAATCATAAGACAACATGAAGCTTCTTCTAAACTGCGTAAACTTCAAGAAATACTAATGGCAGCTTTTGGAGACTTTAAAGTTGTTGCTGTATTGCTTGGGTAGCAGCAGGACTATACACAGTTTTGCTGTTTCTTATGTAAATGGGACAGTCAGGAACCGGGAACAAAGAATGTACAGCACCTACCGCTGGTAGAATCCAGCAACATTTTGCTGCATCCTCTGCACATCAAACTAAGACTAAAGAAGTACTTCGTTAAGGCGATGGATTAGACAGGGCCAGTGTTTAGGTACCTTGCTGAGAAATTCCCAGGAATCAGTGCTGCAAAAATCAAGGAGGGTGTTTTCATCGGTCCTCAGATCTGCAAACTCTTTAAGAGACGAACAGTTCGACCACATTCTCAGTGTCAATGAGAAGAGGGCGTGGAATGATTTCCGTCTTGTAGCAACCAACTTTCTAGGAAATAATAAGGCTGACAACTGCAAGGAACTTGTTGAAGACCTGTTGTTGTCCTATGAGGAATTGGGCTGCAATATGTCTTTTTCAAGATCCATTTTCTGCACTCTCACCTGGATTTTTTCCCAGAAAACTGTGGGGCACTGAGCAATGAGCTCGGCGAACGTTTTTATCGCGATATCGCAGCAATGGAGGAGAGATACCAGGAAAAGTGCAGTTCATTGATGTTAGCCGACTATTGCTGGATGGTAACAAGGGATTATTCTGGACTTGCATACAAACGGCAGGCGAAGAGGCAGCGCATTTAATCAAGGCAAGCCAGTCAGTACGCGCTGTGTCAACAGTATAGTGTGTGAGGCATGTATAACCAAGTTTTTTTTTTTTTTTTTTTTCTTCCCCTTCTGTAGCCAATCAAGCTTTTTTGTGACCATTTTCGTGTTCAGCATCCCAAAATCTATAAAGGGAAACATAATTTGTTTTCGAAGCAGAAATAAAAGTCAAAATTTGTTGTACAGTGTAATGGGAAACCCATTAATCTGAGAGTTCACATGTCCACTGATTTGAGACCAAGTTTTACTACTGAACTGTATGAGTTTGGGCTCTGTTTCTCAGTATGCACTCCATGAAGATACCAGTTCACAGAATTGTCTTGCCTCATGGTTTGTGTTGTAGAGTTTTGTGAACCACAGTTGTCTTATATGGATGCAGTACACTCAGTGTCTTCTGCATGTTTGCTTGCTATCTTAGAATGGCAGATATCACGCAAAAACTTTTCACGTATTTGTAAATTGTTGGTGGAATTTACATTACACTTCCTGTCGTGGCTGTATTATGCGCATATATCATATGAAATGCACATAGTGACTACAAGATGACTCATACACTCCTCAGTGAGCAGTGGGGAATGTAGCCAGTGTATGATCATGTGTATAACATAACTGACTGATATGAAGTGGCTAACAGTCATTATCAGGTAAGGTAATGTCAAAATACAATAAAATATTCTCGGGCGAGCAACGTTTGGAGGACAGAGATGGTCCTCAAAACATTGGTTTACTCACCATTTAATCACCTGACATGGCTGCTAGTCCGAGAATATTTTATTGAATTTAGTCACTGTGAAAGCTTTAAATTATGTCACAGTAGTTACTGTGACCTTTGAAGTGGTCTTCTTGTGCAGCAGCACACTTAGGAAGACATTGTTTCCACTGTTCAAAACACTGCTGAAAGCCCTCTTCTGGAATGCTCTTCAGAATGTTCGTCACATGTCCCTGAATGTCAACAGTGTATGAAAATCTCTGGCCGTTCAAAGTGGTCTTCAGTTTTGGGAACAGCCAAAAGTCACATGGTGTCAAGTCTGGTGAATGTGGTGGATGTTCCAATTTCACGACTGATTTTTTGACCAAGTACTCTTGACAGTGAGCATCTCATGAGCAGAAGCATTGTTGTGATGCAAGATCCAAGCATTAAGCCAAAGTTCAGGTCTCTGATTAATAGCCTCATGTAACCTTGCCATTATTTCCAGGTAGCAATACTGGTTCACTGTTAAGTCTTGTCCAGAAAACTCAGAAGTGAACAATGCACTTGTGATAAAAGGAATCAGCATCATCTTCACTTGGGCTCATGATGTGCATGCCTTGTATGGTCTTGCCACTCTTAAGACCCTCAACTTTCATAACCTCAGGCCTGTAAGCTTCTGTTGACGTCTGCATAGATTTACTTTTATTTTGCCAGACCTTGCCGATACTTGATGCTGATGCATTACTGCAGCCACCAATCACTCAATTCCTCCATGAGTACAGAAATGCGTGCTTGTATACATACTGAACTGCTTGGCACACACTGCCTTATTTGCTTCAGCAATGCAAGACACAACCACAAACACAATAAAGCATGTAGTTGCTTAGTTGTTGCTCATTAGCTACTCAAAGTGATATCTGTGTGGGGATTCTAAGAATGTAATTGTCATACCTCATACTTTTTGTGGTCTGGTAACTGGACTGTTGTTGCTTTAATGGTGGGCTAAGTGTAGCTTCCTTTTCTTTGATACAGCAGGCCTGCCTTGTTCAGGGTTTGCACATCACAGTTTCACTTATTTGCAGAAGAATTATTGTGGCAACCCAACAGCATCACTGTGTGGTTTCCTCACTTATTCACAGCCATACTTGTGCAGTAAGATGCAGGAGGCTGCACTTAACCATGTGTCTCACTCAGTAGCTACCTGGACATCGTATGACACCACAGAATGTTCTTTGACTCTGTTAACATTTTTAATACTAACTGTTACCCTCTTGTTCTAATCCTGTCTGAAAAGGTTGATGTACGTGCTGATGAAGAGCCTGAGGATAAAAGTAAAAGAAAAATGATGTCTCAGCGGGATAAGTTGGACAGGGAAATGAGAATTGATGATTTGTTTCACATAGAAAAATGAAGACAAGTCAGTGCTCCATCAAGTGTTAACATTTCTTTTGTCGTTGTCATGACCCCATCCTTGAAAAGATGGAAAGGGCCATGTGTTTATGGATGGAAGATGAGGCACAGAAAGGTTTGTCAGTGAGTGGTGCTAAGGTGAGGAGAGGAGCAACTTTGATGCCAGTAGAGGGCAGTTTGAAAATTCTAAGAAGCAGAAGAACTAGCACAATGTGAAGATGATAACAGAATCAGCATCTCCTCATCACATAGTTGGTGCTATGTACCCAGAGCATTTCAAGGAGATAATGGAGAACTATTCACCACAGAAAGTCTTTATCCTCGATGAGACAGGACAGTTTGGGAAGAAAATGCCAATGCGCTCATTCATATCCGAGAATGAAAAGATTTGTTTGAAAGTCTCAGAGGATTGTGTCAGCCTTTTTATTAGTCTGAATGCTTTGGGGATAGAACCTATCAAATAAATGCCAACATTTTATCAGTCATTAATTTACACATATGTTGTGTGTGTTTATTGCCCGTAACTGTAACTTTACCATAACGTCTTATCTTGCACATCAGAGTTTTACATTTTGTGGGATTTTTCAGGAACATATTCCTAGCAAATGGCAAGAATGTGCTGTATATACATTAATTGAAATCAGGCTTCAAGATTCTGCAGCTCTTGAAGTATGTTTTAGGCTTTGTTTCCTGAAAGGAAGGAAGATATTTTCTTTCGTGTGTGTTGTACCTCCAGAGTATTGAAAAGTTTTCACACTGACAATCTAGGAGGTGTGTTGTTGGATCTTGCATTGGTACCATATTTTTCTTTATTAAGTCCTCATTTTAATATTGCTAACATACCTGAACTTCAGAATTGTGAACAGTCAGTTCTGTGGCATTGAGAGTGATATTCTGTTCAGTTTCTGAATTAACATTTAGCATAAAGTAATTTTGTTATGTCTGTTTTATTGTAACAGCAACAAATCAATGGTTTGTTCCGGCAACTAAAGGAGACATTCCTCCTGGATGTGCAGCATATGGATTTGTGGTTGATGGTACCAGAATCCTTGTGTTTGGTGGAATGGTGGAATATGGCAAATATTCAAATGAACTGTATGAATTACAAGTAAGTTAATGTGATTTGTCAAAGCTAATTTGTCCAGGTGCTCTAAATAAATTTCCTCAGTTCTCTGGAAGGAGTTTCCACAGGTTTCTTTTTGTTTTAATGAGGTAAGAATATGTAGATTTTACAAAACAGCAGAAATTTATGCTTAGGACAGTTAAGACAGTACACATGAGATTTGATTTTTTCACTGCAGTGTCTGCTATCTTCTACAGTGTGACACCATGGAGGAACCTGCTGCCTCCATCTTCAAGGTAGAAGACCCTGCGGATGGAAGTAGAATGTTCCTTCAAAATGTTGATATCTATCAAATTAACTTGCATTATGTTCCAGAAGATAATATTCTTTTAAACATAATACACACTCACTAGATGCTTGTGTAAAAGAGTAATTGGTGAATTTGAACTGCTTGGCGGTTTTGTGTGATGGAGTCATACTCTGGTATGAAGAGTTAATTCAACTCATTGTTACATTTTTTCACAGGCAAGCCGCTGGGAGTGGAAAAGGCTGAAACCTCGGCCTCCCAAACATGGCTCACCGCCATGTCCTCGCCTTGGTCATAGTTTTACATTAATAGGAAATCGGGTTTATTTGTTTGGTGGTTTGGCAAATGACAGTGAAGATCCTAAAAATAACATTCCCAGGTAAATCAGTTCCCTTTCTTTATTGTGAGCAGTTTTATATAATATTCACATAAGAAACATGATTTCATGATGACGCCACATGTTATACAGTGTGTAACCACTTAATGCAGGACCTGCTCTTAGAATCTACAGTGGCATTCTGTATTATGTAACTTCCCGCATCTTAAAGCAGGTGTTGGAACTGGCGCCTTACAACTCTCAGACATTCTTAATACCTGGTGAACATACTATGAAAACTTTTTTGAAGTTCTTGTGCAGAAATTTCTGATACTAACCCCCTGTAAGATTGTTTTTTGTCAGTGTCATCACTGCTGCTGTTTGTATGTATGTGTATTGTATTAATAAACATTTTCTTTGAAATATCCTGGCAGAAAATAGTCACCTGGCACCAGATCAGATGATTGAGCAGGCCATGAAGGGAGCCACTCAAAATTTTACATAATGTGGCCATAGAATTACTTGTTGTATGGGTAGGAGCACTGTTTTGGGCTGGAAGAGCCCATATTTGTCTCTTCATCACTTAAATTTGCAACATATGTTACAATAATTTGTCTGCTGCATCTTTCTGAGTTTATTGTATCTGAAACAAAGATGAGTCCAGTTATTTGTGTCACACTGACAGCAACCATACTCCAACATGAATGTCATGTAACGGACCTTGTGTATGTCTGGGATTATCTGCCAACTAGTATGTGTTGTGTACTGTTGTTACATTTCCAGTAATGTCATGTGTAAAATTGGTTGGTAGTGGATCAACTGCACCACTAGACAGTGCTTCACAAAACTAGTTACAAAACTGTACTCTCACAACAAGACCTTCATGGACCTGCTTATAAATGTACTCCATTAAAATCTAATGTTTATTCTGAAAGTATGTCATGTCCACTCTCACAACTTCTCTAACAAACACCTTTTCCAAATTTGTTCACTAGCTGATGTATGTTTGATTCAAAAGGAACTGAAACAGCATGCACCTGAGGTTGCATTTTATGGAACCCAAAGGTTCATTACTGCATTCACAACAGCCGGCCACCTGTTCCTATCCTGAACCAGATCAGTCTGTGTCCCCCCATCCCAACTCTTGAAGATACATTTTTATATTATTCTTCCATCTATGCTTAGGCCTTCCAAGTGGTCTCTTTCCCTCACGTTTTCCCACCAAAACTCTGTACACACCTTTCCTCTCCCCCATACATGCTACGTACCCAGGTCATCTCATTCTTGATTTGATCTACTGAATATTTGGTGAGAAGTACAGATCATAAAGCTCCTGATTATAATGTCAGTAATTGTTTTAGGTACTTGAATGATCTGTATACACTGGAATTACGGGGTAACAATTCCAACTGCATGGGAGTTACCTCAGACGTATGGTACATCACCTCCACCAAGAGAATCACATACCGGTGTTGCATACACTGACAAAGAAACAGGAAAATCTCAGTTAGTAATATATGGTGGTATGAGTGGCTGTCGACTGGGAGACCTCTGGCTCCTTGACTGCGGTCAGTATCTGCTGGTGTTTGTTTTTCTGTATAGTAGTTTGTCAAAAGTGATCAAAATCAGAGGTGCAGGTTCACATACACATAGTGAGAGTGAAACTGTTAATTCATGGCAGTGCACGTCTGTCGCTCTAAATAACCAGCAAGAAGACAGAACAAAGTAACTGCAATGTGCATGAAAGTGTGTACCTGACACATCATCCTGTATTGAATGTGTTTTTGAGATGTAGCCTAAAGATGGTGCTTAGGTCACTAAATATACAGACAAGTCCATACGGTATGAAATGTGGTCAGTTGAGGCCCTGAATATGTTTGCAGAGTTCTTCATAGTATAAGGACACATGAAAAATTTGTGAGGTATTAACATGAAAATATTGTTAAATATGACCTTCATATTTATTTCAAGAATGTTTTAACAAACTTTATATCCATATTTAACCCTTTGGTTCTGAATGTTATATATTTTTACCATGTAGTGTGGTGATCAAAATGCTGAATGTCACCTAATTTTGACTGCTCTTATGCAGCCCCTATTTAAATTCTGGTCTTCTGCAGATCACACTGGATATTTAATTTCATTGCCAAAGGTTAAGTTCTGAAGAAACCGTTTCCTGTTAATTTTCAGATACAATGTCTTGGAGCAAGCCTGCTGTGAATGGTTCCCCTCCATTACCTAGATCACTTCATAGTGCAACTCTGATTGGCTATCGAATGTTTGTATTTGGTGGCTGGGTGCCTCTGTTCATGGATGATGTTAAAGTGGCAACACATGAAAAGGAGTGGAAGTGTACAAACACACTTGCATGTCTTAATCTTGGTCAGTATAAAATAAAAATGTATTGTTTCCTGTTCAAGGTGTAAATTATAAACAATTGTCCAGAAACATAAATGTTACATATTTCAGTAGTTGTTTATTGAGTACTCAGATTGAAAAATTGATGTACAAGTAATAGGAATGTCCATTTTTTTAAATGTCCATGGTAAGGGATGAAAGAATTCTGCATGGAAGAGAACAGCATGCATTTTGGACAGTACTGTTATGCCAGATACACAGAGTGCTGTACTATAGATTGGCGGATTTCCTTGCTCATGTCAGATGAAATCTGGGCTAATATGTATTTTTCAGTACTTATAGCCACATTCACTTTCAATTTTGGAGGGGTGGTGGAATTTCATTTCATGTAAATCTGTAGGTGTACCAAAGTTAGTTGCAATGCCAGTTTATGTATTGCTTTCATGCGATTTTAATTCTGTGTTTAAAATAAAACAAACAACAGAAAGATACAGTAATTGGGCCTAAGTAGTGGTAATTGCTGCATTAAATTTCATGAACATGTGGCACATCATTATTAAGATGTTTGAATATGTAGCAGGTAAAATCAGTGGTATCTTTTAACAAAGACATATTTAATAGTTGCATTACTGGAAACATTTACTTATTTCATAGTTAGTGTTACAACAATTATGTGCAATAATACTGGTATGTATAACATGTTCTTTGGAAGTTAGATCCTTTGAATGATGTTTGTTATATGTGAAATTGTGAACATTTTCACAGTACTGCATGGAAGACACATAATTGCTAATGAAGGTTATAAAGTACCAACATTTCAATTGTACATTTTGTAAGTGGTGATTTCATAGTTCACTTGAAAATTCATGATCTGTATGTAAGTTACATTATTGTTTGCTGAAGATGCGAGCAGAACTCTTATGTACAGATTTGTTTACTGCATGCCTCCAATAAGGAACACATTCCATGCTGGAAATGCAGATGTTTGATGAAAATAAATGTGATTGAATTGATTAAATTGTGAACATAATGGTTATAGATTTGGTTTCTCTGTGAGGGCCATCACATTTTTTTTACTCACTGCACTAGGAAATAAGAACCAGTTTAACCCTTTGGCACAAACTTAATGTCATGTACTCTTAAGAGACCATTAAATGTAATAAATGTCAGTGTACTCTTCAAGAGACCCATTTAAATGTCTGCTCATTACATTGCATGTTCTTGGCCAATGACTGAACATAACATTCAGTTTTCACTGTGGCACAC
This sequence comes from Reticulitermes speratus, assembly GCA_021186555.1. NCBI lineage: Eukaryota > Metazoa > Arthropoda > Insecta > Blattodea > Rhinotermitidae > Reticulitermes > Reticulitermes speratus. The sequence goes on along the minus strand of JAJKFL010000003.1, from coordinate 11,115,687 downwards.
AGCAAGCCATCTATAAGTCATCTATCGGCACCAGAGGCTTAGCGTTGTAAATGTATTGGAGTATATATATATATATATATATATATATTTATAGGAGCTGTAAACTGTATATTGCATACTGCAATATATCATACAGCATACTGCAATATATCTGTAAGTAGCAGTCACTCTTTGCTGCTGGTACTAAAATACACTTTATGTATATCATTTGCTGTAACTCTACATGTACATTTTATGCAACAATCATTACAGAAACATTAACATGGGAACAATTAAGTATAGACACATTCGAGGAAAATACTCCCAGAGCTCGGGCTGGTCATTGCTCGGTTGGAATACACACTAGGTTGTATGTGTGGTCTGGTCGAGACGGATACCGCAAAGCATGGAACAATCAGGTATGGCATTCTTTTTGGTAAAGAGATAAATACATGTGACCCTGGCCTATACAGCTTCTTACATTCCAAGTTCCAGGTCTCATGTACATTTTCCACTGCTTGGGTTTTTCCAAAGGATCTATTCAAGTCTGAGGCCTTGTAACATATTTTATAACATGTTAAGTTTTTAAAATGGCCTGTTGTTTGCCCCTCTCCCAGCCCCCAAACTGGAGCCCACCCCTTGTCGATGGTCTGCGTCTGCATATTCAGTATATTCACAGCCACTTCCATATATGGAGGCCATATCCTCTATAAAAATAAACACATACATTTTATTATTTACTGGTAAGAAGGTTGGTCTAGAAGTAAGTGCTTTTACAGTGAAGTATATGTTTGTAAAGTAATAAACCATTTTAAAGTATGACAAAGTTAATATTGTTTGGAATTACACTAACAAATCAAAATTGCGTTCCTGAAGAAAATAAGGGCAGGTTGAACTTGGGGAATGCCAGCTATATGCAGTTAAGCATCGTGCACATTTGTAAAGCTCAGCTGTGGTTCAGGCGCACATTTGTCTCTTTCTTGTCTCCTTCACTACTCCCACCACCCTCTTAATCATCACAGAACTCATGGACGCCAAGAACACCACATGTGGCAAGCTCATTGTCTACAGGTGTGTAAAAAGTGACATCAACATCCTTTTCAGCACCCAGCTGAATTGAGTCTCGTTTCTCAGTACCAGAGTCTGAGTTGGTATGTGTGTTAAGTTCACACCCATAGCTGCAATGACGAAAACAGTTCATAAATAATTGTATGCATTACTTGCTGCAAAGCCACTACTGTGGAATGTGTGGCTTACAAAGCACTGATTTTCAGTTCACAGCTGTTTGTACTAGGTGCTTCTGTAAAACTGCTTAAAGCATTTTATGATTCCTGAATCAAGTGTTTGCATTATACTTGTGCAATTTGATGGGTAATGCATAACTTTTACATTCCTGAGAAACTGTGTATCTTGCAGATGAGTAGCACAGTTGTCCAACAGACAACTGAATGTCTCTAGCTTGCACTGTCATGGAGGCATGTAGTGCCATTAGAAACTCCATGAAAATGGCCGTGGTCATCCTTGCTCTTTCATTGGTGTAGGATTTCACAGGAAGTTTTTTTTTATTTTTTTTTTTTATTTCTTTATTTATTTATTTTTTCAGTATGGTTTCAGTGATTTTTCCAGCTACGATTGGCATTTGTTTCTTGCTGCCATCACTACATGCAGTGGAACTGTCATCCTGGCTTTGGCACTTTTCCCCGCTGGCAGGAATAATGATGAATAATAATAATAACCTCACTAAATCACACTTAAATGTCATGTTGTTTTTTCTGATTTTTTTCCTCAGAAATGATTGTTCTGGGAATATTGTGGGTCAGGATCATGAAATCTGAACAGTGTGCATGGTAAAATACACTTTGAGGACTGATGCACCTGATAGAATCTCGCATTGTTTATATGGGTAATTTAGGGGGACCAGAAAATATGAGTGATATATGCAGGCAAATGATTCCAAGGGGTATGACAAATAGAGGTTTTGCTGTATTTGGCACTGTAATGGCTGCATATAGGTCACTTATATTTGTGAACTGAAATTGTAATAAAGTTTGGCCTATACATATACAAATAGGACTGACCTGTGTTTGGGGTTGCATATGTATTTTTGAACTGAAACTTTGAAATTAAAAATGTAACCTTTACATGCTAGGTATATTATAGTCAGGACCAGTGGCAGTTCGTGGTACTTTTTGTGGTAGGGCTGGGGCTGTGATTATTACATGATTAATCAGCAGGGCCTAATAGAGCATTTATTTCAGCGCAGCAACTCAACCACTTACGTTTAGTGTATTTAGCATGGTTAATTTTCTCACATAAGTTTGTATTCTGTTTGATTATGACTGAGAAATAACTAAATCACTTATTGCACAATGTAAATTCTTAATCTCCATCTTCTCAGTGAGAGTTAATTGTAAAAGATTGATGCCCTTTAAATACTCCACATTGACAAATATGGCTTTCTAAACAACTAGGTAAAAATGGTTATCAAAATGCCAGTGTTTGAAACATTAGAAAAGTAAACAGATACACGAAGTCCTTGAAACTCTCTCTGGGCTGCACTGCCTGCAGCCCGGCCTGTGACCTAGGTCATTATCTCTCCCACCACTCGCCCTAGCTGCGCTGACCAATCATGCACCATCTGGGTAGTGCACAGCCCACTTGATTTTCTGTTCTCTGCAGTTTGTAGAGTCCATCATGAGTATTAGAATGTAAAATGATTTTATTTATATTCTTTCAAAGATTGTACATATCTCGAAGCAAAAACTGTCATTCAGATATCTAGTTCAGTTTTTCTCAAAATTTCTGGGAGGGCTGCAGCCTTTATGGACGAGCCATCTCTGGTCAGGACACTGAAAGGTAACATCAGTTGCATGTGCTTTCAGCAATTTATGTGTGTCATGGCACTGAAGTTACAACAGATTGCCAGTGGATCATGTGCCTGAGGACATCTGTGTGTTCCTTGCAGAAATCTTGCATCACAGCTACATACCAGGATGTGTTTTATTGAATGTCGACAGAGTTAAATTAGGCCCTATTTATGTAGACTTGTGGAGTACATCACTAGCGAGTTTGACAGTTTAGTAGATATCAACAGTAATTCGTCCTAAGAATTAAAAGAAATGTGATATCCGGGAGGTTAGATAGTTGTTTGAAAAATTGTAACAGCTCACAAATTTGATTTCTTGATTCTTGAATAAAATCAGCAAATTGATCTTGATGCGTATCTTAAATGCCATGTTCTGAACAGAGTGAAAGAGAATAAAGTGTATGATTTAAAAATTAAGCTTGGTTATGTAGTGTGTGTACATAGTATACTGTTAGTACATTCATTATTCTTCATTTATTAAATTTCAGTATAAAGTGTAAAATAGATATTACTGTTGGAATGTTATAAAAAGATTTCACTGTAATGGTATAGTGGATGTGATAATTAACTGGTGTAGGTTATGCCCTTATCTTGTGGTTGCTTAATGCAGATAGGTCAACATTGCTTGCAGTTTTCATCCTGTATTCTTTAAAAATGTTATATTTCAGGTATGTTGCAAAGACTTGTGGTTCTTGGAAGTTGAAAAACCTCCAGTACCTGGACGTGTCCAATTAGTACGAGCCTCAACCAACTCCTTGGAGGTCTGCTGGGGTGGCTCACCTACTGCTGAATCTTACCTGCTTCAAGTTCAAAAATACGACATGCCTCCAAGTACAGCCATGACCACCTTGCCAGGTGTTTCACTACCAGCACCTGCAGGATCCCCAGCAATAACCACCGCTTCATCCTCATCTGCCACAAAAACTAGTACGTCTACTCCATATACTGTGTCTTCAAGTGTACCTACCACGACCATTGCAAGTTTAAATTCAACCAGCAGTCTACAGCCTCTAACAAGTACTAGCTCAACTGGAGCCTCTACTTCAACAGTGCTGACACCAGTTCTGACAATAGGTTCACCACAGACAACACCTGCAACTTTGGGTGTTAGCAGCACACCAATTTCTACATTAACAACTCTTTCATCCACAAGCTTGCCAAGGACATTGTCAACAGTGATGTCAACTCCTCCACGTACAGCAACTCCTGCTGCTTCCACCATGCCTGTTATTGCTCCTGTTGCTTCTCCATATAGAGGTGAGTTAAGTTATGCAATATGGACTTTCATAACTCTCTTTCCTCGCCATGTTTGGGTTCATTGGATTAGTTTGTGTGTAAATGTGCTGTTTATATGCAGTTTTATGTGTGAATGCTTCTGTTTAAACATGTTTCTCCCATTTTATATGTAAGAGTGTCTGCTTCTTGTTCTTAAACTGCAAGAGATATGACCAACCTATGAAAAATGAGTAACATTAAAATTCACAGGAGAACTGTGCCACAGCAGAATTATGATCTGCATCCATATCTCTGGTGGTAACACACAACTTGCAGCTGGAAACTCAGCAGTGCTAACATAGCAGCTGCACGGTATGGAGGGGGAGCTCTGTCTGTGGCCTTGAAGCACATGTTTTTGTGATGGCCACTGCAGTAACACAGTGAATTAAAAATTCTGCATATACCTTCACAATCTTCTAAGCATCTTTTAGAAACAATTAGTTGTAGAAAACGCTTTTCTTACACTGTCCCATTCCTAGAAGGCAAGTGGGTGAATAAGACAGGACAGGGAGAGACAGTATTTTCTTGTTTATTGGGAAAAACATGATGTCCAGTAAAAGTATTGGTAGAAGATAACATGTGTCATTTTATCTGTGTTAATGAGGAGTTAATACTCCTTTATGTATGCCTGTTGTGGTGTGTACTTTTCCTTTCTGAACTATAATTTTGTATCGTTTTCTGTTACAGGGTGCATCAGCATTAATTCTCATGTCTTTCTGACCCTTATTGTTTATCCATCTGCAGAGTATATTGTTATAATTTTATAAACATCATCTCTCTTTCAGGTGCAAGCAATTTGGTTCGGGTTAGAGCACCGTTATCTACACCCACTGGGTTGCGCATCTTGACTCCAGGAACTGTAACAAATACCATAGGTGGTACTGTTGCTAGTGCTTTGGTGACTCCGTCAATAACACCCACTATACTTTCCCCAACGCATACACCACCTACTCTGTCACAAACACAGCTGCAGACATCAATATCATCACCTATCCGTGTTGCATCACCCCAGACAGCAACTCAGGGGCAGGTGCAGCTTCAAACTCAGGCACAATCTCAGTCCCAGTCACAAACTCAAGCCCAGACCCCTGGACAGATGTCTGGAATCCAAGCGTTGGCTGCAGCGGCAGCAGCTACCCAGAAGATGAGTACTGGTATGCCTGTTTTGACTGTTTTAGTGCACATATTTTGTAACCCTACTGTCACTCAGTTTTTATAACATATTATTATTTATGTAGTTAGCTTTTCAGAAATGACCTTGTAAGTCTTATACGTTTGAAGTTGAAGATTCATTGAGTTACTGATTAACTCTTTGGCACCAGAATTCAGTGACCAGTGACTGCAAAAGACCAGGATTTAAATATCCCACCCATTACTTTGCCTTTAAATGCCCAGTGACTGTAGTGGTTGTTGGGCTCTCTCAGCATTCCACAGCATGACGACTAGTCCTTCGGCGCCAACGGGTTAATAACGCCTTCTTCATAAACTGTCAAATGATACTTCTTGTATCATACATAAAAGTGTAGCTTTTCTTTTCTGCCACTGCATATCCTCGCCATTCAGTCAG